>PVKM010001388.1:0-78843 GCA_004027735.1 Carollia perspicillata | reverse complement strand
GTTCCTCTTGATTGGGGCTCTCTGTGTTTCCTGGATTTGTGTGACTTTTTGTGTTGTCAAATTGGGGAAGTTTCCATCATTACTTTTTCAAATAGATTTTCTATCCCTTGCTCTTCTTGTTCTCCTTTTCCTTCTGGTATCCCTATTATATGGATATTATTAAGTTTCATATTGTCTTTCATTTCTCTTAATCCCTCTTCATTTTTTCTGAGTCTTTTTTTCGTTTCCTGCTCCTTCTGAGTGTTGTTTTCTACCTTGTCCTCCAACTCGCTGATCCTATCTTCTGCTTCATCAATCCTGCTTTTGATTCCTTCCACTGTGTTCTTCAGTTCAACAATTGTATTCTTCATTTCCTCTTGGCCCTTGTTTATGTTTTGTATTTCCTTTTTCATGTTGATATAGTTTGCAGTGAGTATATTGTAGTTCTCCTGTAGTTTCTGGTAGCTTATTGTGATTTCATGGAACTTCCTGATAACCATTTCTTTGAACTGAATATCTGATAGCTTACTTGCCTCCATTTCATTCAGCATTCTTTCTGAGGCTTCCTCCTTTCCTTTCATTTGGAGATTGTTTCTTTGTCTTCTCATTGTTTGTGATATTCTTCTTGATAGCTTCCACTTCTTAAATTGATTTGTTCTGGCTCCCAGGGTTTATGGTATGAACTGCTGTGGTAGAATGCCTGTGAGATTCAGTGGTGCAGTCTCTTTTGGGTATCCTGGTGTTCACCACTTCCACCTATTCTTTTTTGTGATCAGTTTTAGGGGGTGGAAAAATGGTTTAAGACAGCAGGGGAATATTCTATGATATTTACAGTAGCGGCCATTATACAAGAGATAGGAGATCTTTTGGCTATGTGTAGTGTTAACCATTATCTTCAACCGAAGTAGCCACTTTTAAGAAAGAAGGATAAGGAGATAAGACTCTTGTTGGGGAGGGAAGGGTTGTGAGTTGGATCTAGGAAGCAGTGAAGTTGTGGGAGGTCAGATTCTGGGGTAAGGTGAGAGTAAAGAATAGTACACAGGTGCACAGTCTGAGAGAACAGTGTTAACCTCCACAATAATAGAGTTGAGTAGACTGTGATGGGGGCTAAAATCCAGGAAGGATGGTGTATATGATTGTGTGGAACAGCAGTCTTTTACAATAATTTTAGAGCAACACTCATATGCCATATGTGATCTGAATAACATGAACAGTGGTATAGGACTTTGAGTGGTGTGCTGAAAGAACACAATTCACACGAAGGACGTTAAATAAGCAATTCAATGTAGAAGAGAGAACAGAGGAAACCTGTGAAATGGTACAATATAACCTGCCAAGCAAAGGAGACTATACAGAATGCAGGGGAATACAAAAATGCTATTGAGATAAAAGATGTAGGGACAATAAAAAAAAGAGAAAATAATAATAGCACAAATATGCAGCAACTTGCAATTTCCCTGAAATAGCCAATTGAAATTTGTGTTGCTGTTTCAGCTGTTTGGTTGCCCTCTCTTTGAGTCTGCCTCGGGTCCTTTCACAGTTCCAAGATTTTTTTTCCCTTGTGGGTATATAAAAAAAATGGTAGGAGAAGGGAAAAAGAAGAGATAAAATTGAAAAGAAGGGGTAAAGCACTGAATCAAGAAAGAAGGAAAGAAAGGAAAAAGCAATTGCAAGATAAAACAGTAATGAAAAAGATTTAAATAATAATAAAATAAAAGTTACTTAAAAATATTATTAAAATAAAACCACACCTCTTGTTGCTTTCAAACTGGCCAAACTGGTTTTTCTAGTCTTGCTGGATGCAGGAGGCTGGGGAGTGATTGGTGTGTCATTTCTCCCTTCCCGATATTTACTCAGCCTGTCTTGCAAGCACTGTCCCAAAAGCTAGTCTGGCTCCTATCCCCAGTATCTTAGATGGGGGAATCCTTGTTTTCTTCAGAGTGCTTTTCCCCGGTGGTTATCACTTGAGGCTGGAGTGCAGGGGCGCCCACTTGGCTAGGCTGCCTCCATCCAATAGGTTTGGGTGCAAATCCTTCCCAGTGCTACAGGGTAACTCAGTTCCGTCAGTGTAACCTTGGGGTCTCTGCCTGGCTGGGATGGGAGTCAGCTGTGGGACTGTCACAGCAGATTCCCCAGTTACTCTGCTTGATAAATTCCTCCTATTCAAGCCTAGTGCTCCATGTTTCCCAATTCCCCAGCTAGACCGGTGACTATCAGGGTCAGTGCTCATCACTGCCTGTCTCTCAGCTCTCCTGAGCTGGCGACCACAGATTCTGTAAGTAGCCACACCCCGTGCCTTGCCTCTTCATCCTTATTGCCCTCTCCATGACCAGAACCCCCTGGTGTTGCTTAGACCCTGGTCTGTTGGGGAGGGAGCAGTTGACCTGGCTCTCTCCCAAGGACTGTGGCAGGCTCTCTGCTTTAAAGGAGTCTGTGGTAGATCCAGCTCTAGCTTCGGGCGCCGGGTCTGGGGCTACAACTGCACCCTGGTCCCTGCACTAGTCCACAGACCTTACTGTCCTGAAATATCCTTCTTACCATCTAGTTTCTGTTTTTTCAGTGTATGCTACAGTTTTTGGACTCTTATTTTCAAATACACTGGGGTACTGTTGTCTATCTGCTCTGTTCGTCTGTGGATTGGCCACGTTTTCCTCCTCTGTGTAGGGGGAAGTTAAATCAGCTCCCTCCTACTCCATCCCCATCTTCCCTCTTTTATTTTAACAGTTTTAGGTGTATAGAAAAATTGAGGAGAAGGTACAAGGATCTTCCACATACCCCTGTCCCCAATCTTGCATAGCATCTCCCACTATTAGCATACACTGCCAGAGTGGTACATTGGTACGATTGATGAACCTCCAGTGAAACATCTCCAACAAAATGCACACTTTACATTAGGGCTCACTTCTGGGTTTGGACATTTTGTGGATTGGGTAACTGTATAATGATATTTACCCACCATTATAGTATCATACAAAGCATTTTACTGTCTTCATAATTATTTGAGCCCTGGCTTGTATAGCTCAGTGGATTGAGTGTGGGCCTGCAAACCAAAAAATCAAGGTTCAATTTCTAGTCAGGGCACATGTCTGGGTTGCAGGCCAGTTCCCATCCCATCAGGGGACGCACAAGAGGCAACCATGCATTGATATTTCTCTCCCTCTCTCCTTCCCTTCCCCTCTAAAGATAAATAAATAAAATCTTTAAAAAAATTATTTGAGTACCACATAGTCACTTCTATCTCCTCCCTAACTCATGGCAACCACTGATCTTTTCATTAGTTTTTTAATGTTTTTGCTATTTTATGAATGTTATGCAATAGGAATCATACATGTAGCCTTTTCAGATTGGTTTCTTTCACTTAATAATATGCACTTAAAGCATCTCAATATCTTTTAATAGTTTGCTAGCTCATTTTTCCTAATCCTGAATAATATTCAATTGTTTGGGTATACCACAGTTTATATGTACACTCACCAAGTGAAGGACATTTTAATTGGTTGAAGGTTTTAGCATTATGAATGAGGCAGCTATAAACATCTGCACACAGATTTTTTGTGGACAAAGTTTTCAGCTCTTTTGGGTAAATGTCAAGGAGTGCAATTACTGGATAGTATGATGCAAATATATTTACTTTTATAAAAAATCACTGTCTTGCAAAGTGGCTGCAACATTTTGCATTTCCACTAGCAGTGAATGAGAGTGTTTGTTGCTCTACATTCTTTCCAACATTGGGTATTGTCAGTACTCTGGACTTTGTTTACTTGAGTAGATTTGTACTGTCATTTCTTTGTTTTAACTTGCATTTTTCTGATGAGGTATATGAGAAGCCTCAAAAAAAAAAAAGGAAATATCCAATGGGAAGAAAATCAGTAAGGACATAATTAAATTTAACTGCTTATAATGGACATCTACAAATTAATCCATCCAACAACAGCAGAGGGCACATACTTCTCAAACTTCATGGAGCATTCACCAGGATAGGCCACATTCTAGAACATAAAACACAACTTCAGAAATTTAAAAAAAAATAGAAATGACATATCTGCTCCTAGATCACAGTGGAATTACCTATACAAGGAGGGTTCCCCCTCAAAGTACAGACTTATCTTCTGGAAGGAAGGCCCCCTGTAGTACAGGCTTCCCCTGCTAGCTGTTTTAGGAACTCATCTGTATCAGTATACCAGCTGACATTGTTGTGAGAAGTTATGTTCAGCTTCAGTGAATTTTTTAAAGACTTTTTCAATGCATTTTCTCATTTCACTATGAGTAATTTGCAATAGTAACTGCCCACTCAGTGCTCAGTGTTGAGCAGTTTTTAACCAAAAAACAGCATGACAGCTGTGTCCTACCCTCTCCATTCACCCAATCTTTCCTTGAGAAACTGTTTATTGTATCCCAGATGAAAAGAGTCCTCAAAGGGAAACATTTTGCTGATGTAGAAGAGGTGAGACAAAAAATGGCAGAAGCACTAAAAGGCATCAAAATCAATGAGTTCAAAAACTGTTTTGAGCAGTGGATAAAAACCTCTCAATAGGTGTATTGCATCAAATGGAGAGTACTTTGAAAGTGACTGAAGTTTAAGCATATAAGAATAAATACAGTTTTCAATAAATAAATCATGGATTTTTTGGTAAAATTCTTCATGCATTAATAACAGAAAGGTAAATGGAAAACTTCAAAGTATGTACAAGTTAAACAATACACTTCTAAATAATACATGGGTAAAAGAAGAAATCTCAAGATATTTAATAACTTAAATTTAATTCTATTCAATTATGTTAAAATAATTTAAAATTTAAATGTATTAATTAAAACTTAAATGTTAAACTAAATAAAATAATTTTAAAATTTAATCATTTAAATAATTTCATATTTTCAATTAAATATAAATTTAAACATTTTATAAAAATGTGGGAAATCTCTGCACCTTCTGCTGAAACACAGGTACACATAATTGGGAATGCAGGAACTTATTTTTCAGGAGTGCTTGGTTCCAAGCTCTGAACTGATTTCACTCCAGTTGTTTGTTCCAGTTCTTGGTTCTGTTTTGTTTTGTGTTTGTTTCCTCTTTCAATAAGTTTCAGTATGCTATAGCAAAAATAGTTATGGGGCACATTTTTGTCATAGTCAACAGTCCATGTGAAAGAGAATTTCATCCTGACTGTTCCAAGAAAAATGTGCTATGAATTTACTAGCTGAGCTTGTGTCACATGGACACCCTGTGGACATGCAACCTGTTCTTCAACTGAAGGTGGACCACAGCCCTGCCCTGGAAAATGGTGCAGCCCCAATGAACCAGGTAAATCCCAAATGGGGGAGTGTGTCCTTGCAGAGGTGCTGAAACAACACAGACCTCCATGCTCCCTTTATGTGGGGCTATGTCATTCCACACAGCATGAGGCAGTTTGGTGATAGGACTGCCTCCTTGGGGCCCAGATATGTTTTGACTTCCTTGTGGCTCTATGTCTTAATGACCCAAACCATCTCTGCTTCTACACCCACAATACCCCGTCACTTCCAGTTTCCTAAAAATAGTATGTTATTAGAGAGTTGTTTTTTTTTTTTTTTTTTTGAGAGTGGAAGAGGAAAAGAGAAGAAGCAATGTAGAAGGAGAGAAAGAAAGAGAGAGAGATTTGTTTTTCCACTTATTGTATGAATTCATTTGTTGACTTCTATATGTGCCCTGAGAGGGGATCAAACCCACAACCTTGGTATATTGGGACAGTGCTCTAACAAACTGAGCAACTCGGCCAGGGCTAAGATAGATCTTTAAATTACAGATTTCCCTCCAAATTTTTCTAAGGCAGGTATTACTTTCTGTTTGTGTATTTGTAACCTCCTTCAGGTGATTCAGAAAATCTAATCTCTTGTATAATTTTCTGAAATCTGTAGAATGAGTCTTGCCTAAAATTATTATATGAGGAGTTCTCTAGGCTTCCACAGTTCCATAGTTCCACAGTCAAGTTTACTGTGTTTCATAATTCTTACAATGCACAATGTAGGCCTACCTAAAAAAGAGAGAAACATTTCAAATAAACAACCTAACCCTACATCTACAAGAACTGCAGGAAAAAGAAACAAAACCCAGAATAAGTAGAGGAAAGAAATAATACAGATCAGAGAAGAATTAAGTGGCACCGAGACTAAAAGAACAACTCAAAGAATCAATAAATCCAGGAGCTGGTTCTTTAAAAAGATAAACAAAATCAACAAGCCTTTAACCAAACTCATTAAGAAGAAAAGATAGAGGACCCAAATAAACAAAATCATAAGTGAAAGAGGAGATATTAAAACAGATAACACAGAAGTATAAAAGATTGTAAGAAATTACTATGAAGAATTTTATGCCAAGGAGTTTAAAAAACTGGGTAAAATGGAAAAACTTCTAGAAATATATAATCTTCCAAAACTGTATGAATAAAAAGCAGAAAGCTTGAACACCAATAATAGCTGGAAACAGGGGGATAATGGGAGATAACAGTGGTAGGTAGGGATGGCTGATGTGAATGGGAGTGGTGGGAGGAAACGGAGACAATTGTACTTGAGCAACAATAAAAAAGACGGGAAAATAAATAAAAGTAGTGAGTGAAAACTTAAAAGAAAAGAAAAGAAAACCCAAACTCCTGACACACAAAGCCCAGGACCAGGTGATTTGACAGGAGAATTATACAAAACATTTAAGGAAGAGATAACCCCTAATCTTCTCAAACTATTCCAAAAAATCCAAGAGGAAGAAAGGTTCCCAGACTCTTTTTATGAGGCCAGCAGCATTCTTCTCCCAAAACAAGATAAAGACACAACAAAGAAAACTACAGGCCAATATTGCTGATAAACATAGATGCCAAAATATTCAACAAAATATTGACAAACTACATCCGACAATACATTAAAATGATCACACATAATGACCATGTGGGTATAATTCCAGGAATGTAAGGATGGTACAATATCCTCAAATCAATAAACATAATACATTGCATAAACAAAAGGAAAAACAAAAATCACATGATCATATCAATAGATGGGGAAAACCTTTGATAAGGTAAATGCCTATTTTTGATAAAAAGAGCAAAGTGGGAGCAAAGAAAACTACTTCAATATAATGAGAACCATATGAGAAACCTACAGCTAACATCAGACTCAATGGGCAAAAACTAAAAGCTTTCCAGCTAAGATCAGGAAAAGACAGGATGTCCACTTTCACCACTTCTATTCAACATAGTATTGGAACTCCTAGCCAGAGTAATTAGACAACAAAAAATAAAAGGCATCCAACTTGGAAAGGAGAAAGTAAAACTGTCATTGGTTGCAAATGACATGGTGCATAAAAACCCCTATAGATGCCACCAAAAATCACTTGACTTAATAAATGAATTTGGCACAGCAGCAGGATATAAAGTCAATATTCAGAAATCAAGGGTATTTTCATACACCAACAATGAAACAGAAATTAGGAGAAAACCCCATTTTCTATAGCAACAAGAAAAATAAAATACCTAGGAATAAACCTAACTGAGGAGTTAAAAGGCTTGTACACAGAAAACTACAGACCACTGAAGGAAGACAAATAAATGAAAGAATATACCATGTCAATGGCCTAGAAGAATTAACATCATCAAAATGTCCATACCACCCAAAGCAATCTATAGATTCAGCATAATCCCTATCAAGACACAAATAACATATTTCACAGATATAGAACAAACATTTCAAAAATTTGTGTGGAGGCATAAACTACCCCAAATAGCCTCAGCAACTTTGAGAAAAAAGAACAAAGTAGGAGGGATCACAATACTTCATATCAAACTATATTACAAGGCCATGGTAAACAAAACAGTCTGGTACTAGCAAAAGAACAGACACATAGACCAATGGCACAGAATAGAGAGTCCAGAAATAAACACAAGTCCCTGTGGTCAATTAACATTCAACAAAGAGTACAAGAGCATAAAATGGAGTAAAAATACCCTCTTCTACAAATGACATTGGGGTATCTGGACAGCTAGCTACTTGAAAAAAAAATTAAACCATGAACTTACACTATACACCAAAATAAACTCAATGTGGATAAAGGACTTAAATATAGGTTGTGATACCACAATAGTGCCATAGGAGAACATAGGTAGGAAAATCTGAGATATTTCACACAGCAATATTTCCATTGATACAGCCCATAGAACAAGGAACATAAAGGAAAGAACAAAGAAATGGGACTTCATTAATTAAAAAGCTTCTGCATGGCTAAAGAAAACACAAGCAAAATTAAAAGGGAATGAACTGTATGAAAAAATATATTCACTATGATACTTCAGACAAGAATTTGATCTCCAAAATATGTAAAGAACTCACACAACTCCACTCCAGGAAGACAAACAATCCAGTTAAAAAATGGGCAAAGGACTTGAACAGGCACTTCTCCAAGGAGGACATACAGAGCACCCAGAGACATATGAAAAGATGCTCAGCATCACTAGCCATCAGAGAGATGCAAATTAAAACCACAATGAGTTACCACTTCACACTGTTCAGAATGGCCATTATAAACAAACCAGCAAACAGCAAGTGCTGGTGAGGATGTGGCAAAAAGGGAACCCTAGTACACTGTTTGTTGGTGGGAATGCAGACTGGTGCAGCCACTGTGGCAAACAGTTTGGAATTTCCTCAAAAAACTAAAAATGGAACTGCCTTTTTGCCTTGCAATTCTACTCTTGGGACTATACCCTAAGAATGCTGAAATACCAATTCAAAAGAACCTATGCACCCCAATGTTCATAGCAGTGTTATTTATAGTAGCTAAGTGCCCATCAGTCAGTGAGTGGATCAAAAAACTGTTGTACCTTTACACTGAGGAACACTAAATAACAGAAAGAAAGAGGGAACTCCTACCCTTC
This sequence comes from Carollia perspicillata, assembly GCA_004027735.1. Classification (NCBI taxonomy): domain Eukaryota; kingdom Metazoa; phylum Chordata; class Mammalia; order Chiroptera; family Phyllostomidae; genus Carollia; species Carollia perspicillata. The sequence goes on along the minus strand of PVKM010001388.1, from coordinate 69,973 downwards.
ATGACAGCATGGATAGAACTAGAGAGTATTATGCTAAGTGAAATAAGCCAGGCAGTGAAAGACAAATACTGTATGATCTCACCTATAAATGGAACATAATCAGAAAAAAAGCAAGCAAAACAGAACCAGAGTCATGGAAATAAAGAGCAAACTGCCAGTGGCCAGAGGTGTGGTGGTGGGGATAATGAGGTATAAAAGGTGAAAGATCAAGTCAAGGAACATGTATAAAGGACACAGGGTGGACAATTAAATATGGGAGGTGAAGTGTGGGTAGGGCAGGGAAGAGTAATGGGAAAAATGGGGACAATTGTAATTGAATAACAATAAAATTAAAAATAAAACAATGTTTCTTGTGCATGAAAGGAGTTGTATGCTAGTCATTTGTTTAAATAATTTAACAGGTTACCTTTGTTTCTAGTTCCATTTTAAATATAAAGGACAATATATCAAGTCTTCATACATAGAAAAATATTTTCAATACCTCCAAAAATTTGACTAAAACTATTTTCAGTCATCTCTGTAAATGCATCTTTCAGTGTTATAATTCTGAAGTTTAGACACAGTAACTTTATTTTGTTCGAAGTTAAAATTACATGCCATCTCTTAGAAATCAATGATTCATTAACAGTGTCTCAAAGAGTTGAAGGAACTTTTAGAAATAGAAAATAGAAAAATTGTGTGTATTTGTGTTTCACAGGATATGTTTCAATGAAGAAATAATTAAAATATTAGTAATTCAGAAGTTAAAAGATAATGCCAGTTTACTTTATTATGGTCAAAAACATAAACATGAGATTTCCATCACAGTTTTTAAATGTAACATAATGTTATTATAAGCACAATGTTGTATAGCAGATTAGAGCTACCTTTTATGTAACGTGTCACTTTTTCTTGCTGCTTTCAGAATTCTCTTTATGAACATTTGATGACTTCATTAAGAAGTGTCTTCGTTGCCTTGGCTGGGTGGCTCTTGAAACATCGTCCCATATTCCAAAAGGCTGTGAGTTCAATCCCTGGTTGAGGCATGTGCAGAGGCCACCAATCGATATTTCTCTCTCTCCCTCTTCCTCTTTATCTACCATCAACGAATACATCCTTGAGTGAGAATTTAAAAAAATAAAAAAGGATGTGTCTGTATTTTAGTCTTTTTCAGTTTATCTTAGTTGGAGTCAATTGAAGCTTCCTGATTTTGTATGTACATTTCCCCCCTCAAATTTGAGAAGTTTTTAGTATGAGCTATCTGCCCCTTTCTCTTTTTCATCTCCTTCTGGGACTCCAGCAATTTGTCTCTTGTTCCATTCGATGGTGTCCATAAGTCCTTTAGGCTTTCTTCATTTTTCCTTATTTTTCTTTTTGCTCCTGTGCCTCATTAAATTCAAAAGTCTCATCTTCAAGTTTGTTGATTCTTTATCTGGTCTGGTCAAGGGTTATTAAGTCCCTCCAGTGGATTTTTCAATTCAGTTGTATTACTCTTCAATTATAGAATGTCAGTTTGGTTTTTTTTCATAGCTTCTGTTACTCTTGATATTCTTGTTTTGTTCCTATGTCATTTTTCTTATTTCATTTAGTTGTTCCTCTGTTCTCTATTTTAATTCATTGACCATCTCTATGATGGTTATTTTGAATTGTTTGTCTATTAATTAAATCAATCAATCAATTAATTAATTTTATTTTAGTTGTTGTTCAAATACAGTTTTCTGTCTTTTACTTCCATCCCATTCAACCTTCCCAGTGCTCCCCACCTCCCTCCCATTTCCACACCCCTTAGTTTTTGTCCATGTGTCCTTTATATTTCTTCCTGTGACCCCTTCCCCTTCATGTCTACTAATTTATATATCTCAATTTCTTTAGGGTCAGCTTCTTGTGATTTAATTTGTTCCTTTGAATGACCCATACTTCCTTGCTTTTTTGTATGTCTTGTTATTGTCTGTTGGGACTTTGGATTTGAAAAACCAACCACCTGTCCCAGTCTTTGTGTCACTATTTTTCATATGGATGGCTTTCCCCAGTTAGCCCAGCTGGATACTCTTTTAAGCCTTTCCTGGGGATGTGTTCTCTGGGCTTCCGTGTGTAACCTCTTTATTGAAGTGTTTGCCAAGTCCTACAAAGGAATGCCACACAGTGTTTGTGGTACTACAGCCTCTAGTATATGGTGAACACCATGTTTCTCAGTAGATTTCAGTGTGGCACCTATTCCTGTCTTAGATCCAGGCAAGACAAAAATCAGTTTCCCAGGCTTCCTCCCAAAAGATCAGAACATTTTATATCTGTTCCACTCCTTTCTCTATCCAGAGAGAGACTGGGAGTTGATGATCTCTTGATGATCTCTTTACCAGTCATGTTGGAGGGATTCCAGCAAAAAAAGTGGCATGAATTTTTCTACCAGGTTTCACATGGTTGGCTTTGTGTTTGCCTGGGGTGTAGGAACCTCTTAATTGGTTTCTAGGTTTCTCACAAAGTCAATTGATCCACATAATGTCCACTTCTCTGAGGGGAAGCAGCGTCTGGGGCTTCCTAGTTCACCATCCTACTAGCTTTTTTACTTGCTGAACATATTTAGGAAGGTTATTTTGTATTTATTCTCCATTAATTCATATACTTCCATTTGTTCAGGGCTGGTTTCTGGAGATTGATATTGTTCCTCTATTGGGGCCATTTTTCCATCCTTCTTCATGACATTTGTAACTGGATGCTCATATATTCTCATTTTAAAAAATATCCACCTCTCCCAGTCTTTATGGGCTATGTACAGGGAAAGACCTTCAATGGTTATCTCAGCTGGAGAATCAGGGGCCTCTCAAAACTTTTCCATTGATGTATATTTTCCAGGTTTTTGCCTATATATTTTTAATTAGAGGAATTTGCTGGTCACTCATAAACTTTTGCTCTCTTTGTTATGTTACCATTGGTCCTCTAAAGTAAATATCAGCATGCCACCCAGTTCTTTTTTGTTTTCAGCAGCCCTCAGATAGTTAGAGTATTCCAGGGGCTATCCACAAATAGAAAGAGTTAAGACAGAAGCCAGTCCTTCAGGTATAGTGCTGAAAAACAAGAGTATCGGATATAGGTGCCAATCTTCTACCTGCTGAGGGAGGGAATTGGTTGTATTGTGCTCTCTCTGCTGTACGTGAGCTTTCTGGAGAAGCACATACCATGAGCTTTCTGGAGAAGTAACAGGCTCCTAGGCATGTAATCATGAAGATAGCATATACTTGGTATACACATTATGGGAAAATGGAAGATAAAGCATATGTAATATGTAATCCTGCTCTTATAGATATCAACTGTTAATCTTTTCCTATATATTTTACAGGTTTTTAATTCAGAAGCAACTTATTTTTGTGTATTTACCAAAGTTAAATAATGTAGAGATAATGAAATGCTTTTCCTTTGATTATTATAAAAGCATATTACAGTCAATAACAGTTTTAAAAATTAATTAGAAATTGTAGTAGAAGCAAGATATTTTCTGTGAATGATCATAATTTATTTAAACACTTTCCTATTGATTATCATTTAAGTTGCCTAAAATATCTTACATGCTCAGTTTTGAACACTTAATACATAAATACTTAACTATTTACCTGATTATTTTCTTAGAAAAATTTCTTATAATTAGAGGTATTTCTTCAATGTGTATGTATATTCTGTCATTCTTGACATGTGTTGTAAATTTATTCTTTGTCAAAGCTTTAATAACATTTTTGTACACTTGGTTAGGTTTTTATTAAGGTGTTAGCTTATACACAACACTAATGTGCAAGAGAAGAGATTATAGTATATATCAGAGGAAGGATCATTCACCAATGGGATATAGGCTAGTTTTTTTTAAATAAAAAGTATTAGGAAATAATCTGCACACATGCAAGAATAGGTTAAATAGACATTTAAGCCTACATGTGGCAAACATTACTTTAAATGGACTAATTATTAACTTAAAAATAGAAATGACAATAGACGTATATATGGGTTTACAAATTATTTTGAGATTCAATATGTAAAAGTAATGAGGTTAAGAGGAAAACAATTGTATCAGAATAATCAACACATAGTATTATAAAAGAGGGTTAATGTGAAAAAGTTCACGTAGTCTGATAAGAAAAAGCGTTAATATTCCACATTTATGTTTTTATAGATTTTATTCATTTATTTTTAGACAAAGGGGAAGGGAGGAAGAAAAAGAAAAAGAGAAACATCAATGTGTGGTTGCCTCTCATGCACCCTCAACTGTGGACCTGGCCAGCAAGGCAGGCATGTCCCCTGACTGGGAATAAAACCAGTGACCCTTTGGTTTGCAGATCTGTGCTCAATCCACTGAGCTACACCAACCAGGGCTATTATTCCATATTTAAAAGTAGAAGGGATTTATTATCATTTTTCAAACTTGTTTTGAAAAATGCTAAAATAATAAAATCAATAATTTTCACACTTTTTGTCAAAATATTATGCACAAGCAAGCAAAATATAACCAGAGGCATTGAAATTAACAATCTGACAGTAACCAGAGGGGAGGTGGAAGGGGATGATGGGGGAAAAGGGGAGAAGGGATCTCAGAAACAACTATAAAGGACACATGGACAAAACCAATGTGGGATAGAATCAGGGGAGGGAAGTGGGAATGGCTGGGGTAGTAATGGGGGGTAAATGCAGACAACTGTAATTGAACAACAATAAAGTAAAAAATAAAAAAAAAATAACAAGAAAAAAAACTATGTTTTTAGACCCCAATGTGAAAGCCTCCAATTAGGATTTTTAAAAATCTAGTTATTGCAAGCTGTTTTGGCTAAAACCTTAAACATACTTAAATGTCTCCCTACCTTGTATATTTACTGCTCTTACTATTTACATGTTATTTTGAAAATGTTCAAAAAACACTTCAAATTAAACATTTAAAAATTAAAAAAATACTATGCACAAAATTCAAGACTGGGTCATCGATAGGTATACTAAAATGTGATTTTGCATAAATATCATATTGAAATAATTATTGAACTAATTTACATGTAAATAATCAATGTTCTGAAATCATGTAATACATCTCTACACAAATGGTTTACCTATACTAGCCCAGATTACATTAAATTATGCCAAGTGGAATATCTCTTGAATCAAAATTATTATTCCATTAATGAAGAAAATCATTACTGCAATTAATGAATGAATTTAGTGATTATGTATACTAGGTACAAATTATAAATGCATTGTATTATCTGTGTACTTTCTTGGGCCAGTCCATTTAGTATGCAATTATTCATCTCTGAAAAATAATGCTGCTTAAGTAATTGAACTGAAATTAATGCAGTTGAGTAGGTAAGGCTAGAATGAAGTAACTAATCAGTGTATCATTTTTAAATGAACAATATCATGATTAGTAGGAATTCATTATTAAAATATAAGATTGTCAGGGGAAAACTTAGAAACTTTTCTTTTTCTACACAAAGATAAAAGTAATTTCCTTCTATTAACTTAGTGGTATTTATAAAGAACAGTCTCTTGCAGATTAGCTAAGATGATCCCTTTGGTCTTCAAAGAACCCTGTTAGTAAAGTCCACTTTGCCATTTTAAATGAAAACAGAATTATGATTCCACATGTCAGACTAAACAAATATACTTACTTTTCCTAAGATACAACATCTCACTGAAATGAAATATACACAATTACTTATCTAGTTAAATCACTATTCTTCTATATATGTATATATCAAGATTTATCACAGTGCTAGGAAAAAGAGGGTGTTATCAGTAAACCAGAGATATTTTTTGAAATCAGTAATCATATAATTCCTATTATTTGACATCTAATTAATTACAGGTAGTGTCAATTAAATTGTTTGGTGATCAACCACTCCTTCCCAGAAGGAAGTTCTCTGTGGATTATTCACACAAACCTAATTTGTTCAATTATATTTTCCCCATAGAATAAAAATCTTGAGTACGCCACTGAAAACACATTAAGAGGGGGAATTTGTATATATTCTATTGAGAGCTTTTAGTATCTTCATTAGTGAGGGAAATCTTTGAAGCCTGGAATGAATGTTAATTCATTTAGAAAGAATTTGTTTCCATACTATTTAAAACAATTTATAGATTCAACACAATCCCTATTAAAATAACAATGACATATTTCATAGATATAGAACAAATATTTCAAAAATTTATATGGACCATAAATGACCCCAAATAGCCTCAGCAATTTTGAGAAAGAAGAACAAAGTAGGATGGATAACAATACCTGATATCTAACTATATTACAAGTCCAAAATAGAATAGAAATAAACTGGTACTGGCATAAGAATAGACACATAGATCAATGGAACAAAACAGAGAGCACAGAAATAAAGCCAATTCTCTATGATCAGTTAATATTTGACAAAGGAGGCAGGAGCATAAAATGGAGTAAAAATGTCTTCAACAAATGGTGTTTGGAAACCTGCACAGCTATATGCAAAAAATGAAACTCAACCACCAATGTATGACATACACCAAAATAATCTCAACGTGGATAAAAGACTTAAGTATAAGTAATGACACTGTAAATGCCCTAGAGAAGAACATAGGGATGAAAATCTCAGATATTCCATGCAGCAATATTTTCACCAATATTTTCCCTAGAGCAAGGGACATAAAGAAAAGAATTAAAAAATGGGATTTCATCAAAATAAAAAGCATCTGCGTGGCTAAAGAAAACAGCAGAAAAATGGAAAGGGAACCAAACATATGGGACCACATATTTGCCAATTATACATTGGAAAAAGTTCTGATCTTCAAATATATATAAAGAGTCCACACTACTTCACATCTAGAAGACAAGCAATCCAAATAAAAAATGGGCAAAGGACATGGACAGATATTATTCCAAAGAGGACATACAGAGGGCCCATAGACAAATGAAAAAATGCTTAGCATCACTAGCCATCAGGGAGATGCAAATTAAAACCAGAATTAAATACCAGTTCACACTAGCCAGAATGGCTATCATAACCAAACCAACAAACAAATGCTGATGAGGTTGTGGAAAAAATGGAACACTGGTACACTAGACTGCTGCAGCCACTGTGGCAAACAGTATGGAATTTCCTAAAAAAACTAAAAATGGAACTGCCTTTTCACCTGGGATGGGAATTCCACTGCTGTGATTATATCCTAAGAATTTCAAAACACCAATTGAAAAGAACCTATGTACCCTGATGTTCACAGCAGCGCAATTTACAATAGCAAAGTGCTGGATGCAACTTAACTGCCCATTAGTAAATGAGTGGATAAAAAACCTGTAGTACATAGAAAATCCTATAGACTACATCAAAAAAACTGCTTGACCTAATGGATTTGGCAAAACATCAGGGTATAAAGTCAATATTCAGAAATCAAAGGCAATTTTGTATACCAACAATGAAACAGCAAAAGCAGAAATCAGGGGAAAAAATCCCATTTGCTATAGCAACAAGAAAAATAAAATACCTAGAAATAAACCTAACCAAGGAGGTAAAAGACCTGTACTCAGAAAACTACAAAACACTGAAGAAAGAAATCAAGGAAGACATAAACAATTGGGAGCACATATCATGATCACGGATTGGAAGAATTAACATCATCAAAATGTCCATACTACCCAAAGAAATTCAATGCAATACCTTGTAAATTACCACTGGCATATTTCACAGACATAGAACAAACACTCCAAAATTTATATGAAACCATAAATGACCCCGAATAGCTGCAATAATTTTGAGAAAGAAGAACAAAGCAGGAGGGACCACAGTGCCTTATATCAAACTATATTCCGAGGCCACTGTAATCAAAACAGCCTGGTACTGACATAAGAACACACAAATACACCAATGGAACAGAACAGAAAGCCCAGAAATAAACCCAGGTCTCTATGGTCAATTAATATCTAACAAGGGGGGGGGGGCAGCATAAAATGGAGCAAAAATAGCCACTTCAACAAATGCTGTTGGGAGAGCTGGACAACTACATGCAAAAGAAGAAAAAAGAATTTCAATCACCAACTTACACCATACACAAAAATAAAATCAAGGTGATGAAAGACTTAAATATAAGTCATGATACCATTAAAGTCCTAGGAGAGAACACAGGTAGAAATATTTCAGATATTCCATGCAGCAATATTTTCACTGATATGTCTCCTAGAGCAAGGGACATAAAGGAAAGAATAAACAAGTGCAGTCTCATGAAAATAAAAAGCTTCTGCATGGCTAAAGAAATCAGCATTAATAATGAAGAGAGAACCAGCTGTGTGGGAAAACATATTTGCCAATGACACCTAGACAAGGGTTTAATCTTAAATTATATAAAGAACTCACATGACTCCACTCTAGAAAGACAAAAAACCCAATTAAAAAAATGGGCAAAAGACTTGAACAGATAGTTCCCCAAGGAGAACATATAGAGGGCCCAGAGGCATATGAAAAATGCTCAGCCTCACTAGCCATCAGAAAGATGCAAATTAAGATCACAATGAGATACCACTTCACATCGGTTAGAATGGCCATCATAAACAAATCAACAAAGAAGTGTTGGAGAGATTGCGGAGAAAAGGGAACCCTAGTGCATTGTTAGTAGGATAGCAGATTGCTGCAACCACTATGGAAAACAGTGTGGAATTGTCTAAAAAACTAAAAATGGAACTGCCTTTGGACCCAGCAATTCTATTTCTAGGATTATATTCTAAGAACCCTGAAACACCAATCCAAAAGAACCTATGCACCTCAATGTTCATTGCCACACAATTTACAATAGCCAAGGTGCTGGAAGCAACCTACATGCCCATCAGTAAATGAATACATAAAAAAATATGCTACATTTATACAAAGGAATTCTATGAAGCAAAAGGAAAGAAGGAGCTCTTATGGCTTGTGACAACATGGATGTAACTGCAGAACATTATGCTAAGTGAAATAAGCCAGTCAGTGAAAGACAAATACCATATGATCTCTCCTTTAACAAGAACCTAATCAACAAAACGAAAAAGCAAGCAAAATATAACCAAAGACACTGAAATTGAGAACAGGCTGACAGTGACCAAATGGGAGAGGTGAGGGGATTATAGGGGGGAAACGTGAAGGGTTTGCAGGAACAATTATAAAGGACATGTGGACAATAACAAGAAGGGTTGGAAACAGAGGAGGGAGGTGGGGAGGGCTGGGATGGTGGGGAAGAGTTGGGGGAAAGTAATAAATCTGTACTTGAACAACAATAAAAAAACTATTAAAAAACTGTTGTACATTTACATGACGGAACACTATGCAGCAGAAAAATAGAAGGAGCTCCTGCCTTTTCCAACAGCGTGGATGGATCCGTACAGCATTACGCTAAGTGAAATAACCCAGGCAAAGAAAGACAAGTACCATATTATCTCACCTGTAAGTGTAACCTAATCAACAAAAGAAACAAGTGAACAAAATTAACCAGAGATATTGAAATAAAGAACAAAGTGACAGTAACCAGAGGAAAGTGAAGAGAGGGGTAATGGTGGAAAGAAGGGGAAGGTTCATCAAGGAACATCTATAAAGGATACATGGACAATACCAAAGCAGGGTAGGATTGAGGGTGGGAGGTGGGGGTTGTGAGGATAAAGAGGAAAGTAGAGACAACTCTACTTGAACAAAAATAAAAATAAAAAGAATAAAGGTTTTGTTTCCTTTTCCCCACAAGCATTTAGGATACAAAACACAGTATAATTCAAAATAAAATTTAATGACTCCCAGGTGGTGTGTATTTTAGCCCCACTACCAGGAGCTATGGTTAGTCACTTTCAGAGACTTTCTCTTTACTTTTTATCTGCTTCATTTCATTCAGCACCATAACCAGTAGTGGAACATATCTCCAGACTCCTTGTATTAGGTGGGCTTTTCTAGCTCATCCCTGAGAGTATTCCCTTTGGGCTTTTGGGAGATTTTCCAGATTTTTTCATCATGTGGTTGTTCACTTACTTTTTATTTATGACTTTTGATATTTTTTGTTGGTTTTTACCATTTCAGATATTGTTAAATATTTTATTCAGAGTTTCATAAAAAACAAAGTCCCCATATCTTGAACTTCCTCATGTGCTTAGTTTACCCTTGGAGGGAAATTGGAATTTATTATTGAGATTTGGCATTCATTTTACAAATATATATTGAGTGTCTACTATGAAGATACGTAAGTGAACAAAAGATAAAGTTTTTTTCTCAATGGAGCTAAAGAGTATAATAGACAACAAGCACAATGAGTAAAATCAGTAAATTAGTATGTTAGTCACAAAGCCATGGAAAAGAGCAGGGTGGGGTGAAAGCCTGGAACAGCAGGTTAAACTGTAGGGTGAAGTGGGAAGTCAGGGTTGAACTCATTGAGAATGAACATGAGACAGTGGAGATGAGGGTATGACTTCCACGGCCTTGGGTCTGGGAGTCCAGTCTGGATGAACCTATCTCTCCCTTCACCTATGAAGGGTTTTAGCCCAGAATTTTTGCAGCTTGGCCACTAGGAGATGGAGAGGGAAGTATGGGGAGAATGAGGAGGAGAGAGAAGGATGACCAGATCTAATACCAAGTCAACCCTTCTTCATCTGCCCTGTTGTGCAGTGAGTTATACATTGCCATTTTCTGTGAAATAACTTTATAAATGTATTATTTTAGTAAGTTCTTTGTTTGGAATAATTTCTGAGGTATGTTGAAAATTTAAATTTCTTCCATCTATCTCTGTCTGTATTTCCTCTATCAATAGTAGATTTGCATGTAAGTTTTTTCCAAATAAGAGATTTGTGAGATTAGAGAAATGTTCATTTACTTCATTTACTTCATGTAAAATGTTCATTTTACTTCTCATGCAATGTAACAGTTACTTACTATACATGAGGGTTTTACATATAGTATACATTATAAAAATAACATATTTCAATATGCTATGAATTGAAATTAAACCATCGATGATCACTTCTTCTGATATGCATTTCTATTTATGATTTGTCTCTATTTAGCCATATAGATGTCTGCACATAAATGCACATATCTTCTTTTTTCCTGTCCTCATGTGAGGTCATTTTTTCCATTGCTTTTAGAGAGGGAGGAAGGGAGAGAGAGAAACACTGATGTGAGAGAGAAGTATAGATCAGTGACCTCCCACTTGCAACCAGCCAGGAGATCATTGCTGAGGACTACAAGTTGGACCCCCCCGCCAGGTTTTAGAACATGAGTCTGAGTTTCAACAAGGCTCTTTAAAACCTGATTTTAAATACAAATCAACCTTATTTCCTGAACATTAATGAATATGACCTTTAAATAATAATACATAACATTTCATTTATATAGTCCATGACTAAAGCTTTTCAAGTAAAATTGTGTTATAATCTTTTGGATATTTCTATGTTGCCTGTAATTTTCTATGTTACCCAGAGGAAAGGGTGAGGAGTTTACAACATTTACCTTGCATCTTTGGCAGTTGTTGGGAATGGGAAACAGGACCAGTGGCTGAATCAGTAAAACTAGAAAACACAATGAGGGGACATTAATTCTGTCACAGGCAATAGGTATGACTTTTTTCTAAGCAACAGTACTATTTAAAATTTCTGAAAATGGAGACAACTGTACTTGAACAACAATATAAAAAAGGTGAAAAAACACCTTATGTTCTCTCAGTGCTCCTTACAATGTAGTCCAGTAAGATCTGAAAAGCATTAACAAGTAAATAAATGTCTATAAACTTTATTTCCTAAAAATAAAAATAAGTAAAATAAAATTTCTAATTTAAGTGTGGCAAAACACACTTTTGTCATTAAACTTGACTGATTAGATGAAAAGAGTTCTAATGCATTGTATTCATTAAGATTGTTAGAAAGAATCAATCACTCTTAGAATTACATGGTTTCATTAGATTCCTCTTATAGCTGAGTTCATATGGTATTTGTCTTTTACCGCCTACCCTATTTCACTTAACATAATGCTCTCCAGTTCCATCCATGATGTCACAATAGATAGGAGATCATTCTTTCTTTCTGCTGTATCCATTGTATAAATGTACTACAGTTTTTTGATCCAGTCAACACCTGATGGGCACTTACGCTGTTTACATTAGCCAGCCTACTTGGCTATTGTAAATCGTGCTGCTATGAACATAGGGGTGCATATATTCCTTTTAATTAGTGTTTTGAGATCCTTAGGGCATATTTACAGTAGTGGAATCACTAGGTCAAAAGACAGACCTATTATTAATTTTTTGAGGAAATTCCATACTGTTTTCCACAGTGGCTGCACCAGTCTGCATTCACACCCACACCGCACTAGGATTCCCTTTTCTCCACATCCTTGCCAGCACTTGTTGTTTGTTGATTTATCAATGATGGCCATTCTGGCAGGTGCAAGGTAATATCTCATTGTGGTTTTAATGTGCATCTCTCTGATGGCTAGTGATGTTGAGCATCTTTTCATATGTCTGTGGGCTCACCTATAACAGGAATATAATGAACAGAATAAACTAATGAACAAAATAGAACCACAAGCATCAAAACATGGAACAGACTGAAAGTGACCAGAGGGGAGGGGGAGGACAATAATGGTGGAAAGAAGGGGAAGAGACTAGAAAAAAGAAATATATAAATGACCTACATACATAGACAACAGTGTGAGAATTGACTGTGGGAGCAAGATTGGGATGGGCAGGGGAGGGCAAATGGGAAGAAATTGGACAAGTATAATAGAATAATAATAAAAATGATTTAATAAAAAATAGAAAAAAAGAATGATATTGCCTCATCATAGGTTTGGCTGAAGTGGGTCAGCTTTGTTGTTGTAGCCTGTCCTTCAACACAAGGTCCCTTTCCTCCTTGACATTATGGATGCTTCCCTGTGGCCCATAGAGGCTTGGCTTTTAGGAAAAGAGAGCACTGCAGTCCAGACGTTAAGAAAAAAGGTTTCATTAGTATCTAAGTGCATCCTTTCTTACCTGTGACATCGCCAGTATGCTCCATGCCTTGTTATTTCCAATTGATTTCTTGATTGACTATAAGAAGAAAAGCAGTTTCTACTGTCATACCACCCTTTGGAAGAAGATCACTCTACTTTTATGAGTCAACCTATAAGAAAATTTCCCTTCTCTGTACAATTTACACAGAATTCTACAGACATAGTGTACTTTGATATCTTAAGATAACTTTGTAATATCATTGTTTGGCTGTAAGAAACATAGTATAAGACATTATAAGTGTTACCACAATAATTTATTTAAGCAAAATAAATGATTGCTGATAGTAGCATAACCTTTTAATTTTTGTATTATAAACTTGGAGCTCTTAATATTTTATAAGGAAAGGGAGATTACATATTCTCATATACATGTCAGCAAAAATATTGAAATGCCACTTGATTTATCTTAAAGTATTTTGCCATTGCATGTTGGTGGTTATTTTATTTTATTTTTTGGCTTATGGTTACCTTGTTCTTTAGTTATCTTACTAAGTTACCTTATTCTCTAACTATAATTTTAAAAGAGCTATGCTATTTTCCAGCTTATTATTTTAAAAACATCATTTTTTGTTATAAATAACTCATTTTTAGTTACTAAAATGAATTTTTAATTTTGTTTATTAAATTTATTGGGGTGTCATTGGTTAATAAGATCATATAGGTTTCAAATGTACATTTCTATGTCACTTGATCTGTATAATGCACTGTGTGCATTAATTCTGACTTAATTCAGCTTAATAATTAATTCAGCTTAATTCTGACTTATTTCACTTAGCATAATATACCCAAGGTCCATTCATGTAATGACATGGTAGTATTTTGTATTTTATTATGGCTGAGTAGATATGTACTCATATAATATGAAATTAATACTTACTTTGAAGTATGAAAAAATTGTTTTGTCTACTTTAAAAATCATGGAAAGATACATATGTATCTTTATATTTATGTTACCCCTGTTATGTTTAGTATTTTCAGAAAAATGAACAAAATAAAAATTCAGCTGGAAATAACAAATTTAACCAATATAAGTCTAATTCATTTTAATTTGATTTAATTTAAATTTAATTCAATTTCAATTTTGTTAATAATTAAAATGTGATGTTTTATTCTGATTGCTTTTTTGTATTTATATTTTTTATATTTTTTATTCATTATGTTATGACAATTTTCCCATTTTTCTCTCCCCATTATTCCCCTCTGCCCTGTACCCCCCCACCCATCAGCAATCCCCTACCTTAGTTTATGTTTATGGGTCATACATACAGGTTCTTTAGCTACTGCATTTCTCATACCATTCTTAACCTCCCCCAGTTTATTTTGTATCTACAATTTATGCTTCTTATTCCCTGTGCCTTTTCCCCCATTTCCCCCCTCCACCTCCCCACTGATAACCCTCCATGTGATCTCTATTTCTGTGAATCTGTTCTTGTTATAGCTGTTTGCTTAGTTCATTTTTTTTTGTTTTTCAGATTTGGTTGTTGATAGTTACAAGTTTGTTCTCATTTTAATATTCATATTTTTATAAGCTTCTTTTTCTTAGGTAAGTCCCTTTAATATTTCATGTAATGGGGGCTTGGTGATGATGAATTTCTTCAAGTTGACCTTGTCTGGGAAGCACTTTATCTGCCTTCCCATTCTAAACGATAGCTTTGCTGGATAGAGTAATCTTGGGTGTAGGTTGAACTGTCCTGTAAAGCTTAGAGTTTCTTCTGCTGCTGCAATCCCCACAGAATTTTTCAGTCAGAGGTTTTGAGGCTTTATTTCTCTTCCCTAGAATCCTGGGTTGAGCAGTCTGTCTCACTCCTCAGTTGTTCCTCCCAGTTTATATGCATGGGAATGTGGGGCTGCCCTTTCTGCCAGCTGTTGTCTCACCTGCCCTGGTCCTCCAGCTGCCAGGAGGACCTGGTTATTTTTTGTTTTTAAATTTGTTGTTGTCCTTCTTTTGGTTGTGGAAAGAGGCAAAGTGTATCTACACTATAACTCCATCCTGGCCAGAAATCCCTATTTATAATTTTAATGGGATAATTATCAAGGATTTAGAATCTTCTTTTTTTCTTTTTCTCTCTCTCTTTTTTTTTTTTTTTTTGGTTGTTGTTCAAGTACAGTTGTCTCTATTTTTACCCCAAAACACCACCCTGCCCCAATCATCCCCACTTCCGACCCTCTAAACTACCCCCTTGGTTTTGTCCATTTGTTCTTTATATGCATTCCTTGATGGCCCTTCCCCTACTATCCCTCTCTCCTCTCTGATTACTGTCAGTTTGTTCTTTATTTCCATGTCTCTGGTTGTATTTTGCTTGCTTTCTTTTGTTTTGTTTATTAGGTTCCAGTCACTTTTTAATATGTACATTTATAGGTATAAAAGTGTTATCCAGTTCATCTTCAAGTACTTCTTGGTCTTAGGGTGCCTTCACAAATTTGATAAAAAACTAATGATATTAACAGCATGATTTATTATATAACACTAGGTGCCAGGCATCATGTTAAGTACTTGATATGCACTTAATTAGCTCATGTTGAGTATAGAACAGGACTCCTAATTTTGCCATTTTCAAGGTGAAAACCCTAAAGCTAAGAGAATTAATATAATTTATATAGGTCCACATGGGAAGTTGCAGAGTAGGGTTTTAAACCAGTCTAATGTGGCCTCAAAGGCATTGCTGTAAACCCTGGTGTAATTTCTAGAGTGCTAGAGTGGGTTTTTTTTTTTTTTTGTCAGGTTGTGGGTACTATCGAGTATTCAGAGATTTTGTGAGACAGTTGTTAAACCATTGGCAGTTTGAAATTAGTCAAGGTAGGAATATTTACACCACAAAGCTCAGCAAATGATACAAATTAGAGCTTGCCCTACACAGCTCTTCATCTCCTCCATCAGTTTGCTGCCCATCACTGTTTGTACCAAGAAAGTCTCATCATGTTTATTTCTATAAAGATATCAGATGTAGACTTCTATCATTAGCCAAGGATTGCCTATAAACTAGAATCCGTTCAGAAGTTTACCATTTATAATTAATGAATAAATGTCATTTTCTTGTCATAATATCTAAAATAATTTCCTATAGAGAAGAATGCGTAAAATAACAAATTATCTCTCTTGTTTTCAGTGATAGTGGAAAGTGGAAATATAATTTCTTTCGTGGCTTATATTAATTCTGGACATTGTAACATTTATAGAAATATTGTAGGACTTTTGAAACTACAGTCAAAAAAAGTGGTAAGTTTTAAACTTATATATTCTTTTTAATCCATTAATCTTCTCTACTGAATAAAGGATGTTGAACATCTTTTCATGTGCTTTTTGGACATTTATAATTTTTTTGTCTTATTACATGAAATTTATAATCATTTTTGGCAATTTTTGGGGGGTTCTTTTGTCCCTATTACTCAGTTGTAAGGTACCAGAATGTAAGGTATGTTGTAAGATATATTAAGTTGTGACCAATATACCAATGACCAAAGTGCCTAATGACCCAATCAGCACATTAAAAGATGCTTAACATCCATATTCATCAGACAAATGCTAATTAAATCCAAAACAAGATATCACTATAAGCATATCAGATTGGCTAAAATACACTTAACATATGACCCAGGAATTTTACCCTAGATGTTTACTCAAGAAAAATGAAATTATATGCCTACAAAAAAAAAAAAAAACCCTACACGACTCTTAATAAACCAAGAATTGTAAGTAATCCAAATGTCCATCAACAGTTGAATAGACAGTAATATTGTAGTGTGTTCTGACACACTAGCATAGTGTGACAATGGAATGCCATATCTCAACAAGAACAAATGATGCATTCAAGAATATGGATGTCTCAACACATTAGGTTGGGCAAAAACATCAAAACTGAAAGAGTACACGCTATGTGATTATTATTTTCTGAAGTTCTAGAACAGACAAAACACTAATTAATGCATAATGATATAAAAGTTAAACCTAAGCCTACTTAGTTGGTTAGGCAGTCTTCAATGAATTCAATTTATTAAGAAACGTAACTGAATTCTGCTGTACTAATGATAGTCAATGTAAAGATTTTCTATTTATAAAAAATGAAAAATCTTCAAGTTAGATACTGGCTTTTGACCCCCTTTTAGAGTTCCTATCATGGCCCTATTCTGAGAGCTACACTCTTTTTTCTTGTTTCTTTCATTCTTTTTTAAATCTTACTGCTCACCAATTTATTCCTGTGTCAATGAAAATATACTAAACTAAGCTCACAGAAATGGCATCCTAGAGCTTTAAAAAATAGAATAAGTTAAATATTTTCTTAACATCTTGGCAGATTAAAAAACTTTATTTGCACAGCACTAAATGATAGTGCTTTCAATTATGTTAGGCACGCTGAAGTTGTCTTTCAAGTTGATACTGTTCTAGTATAATTTAAATGTATGTGTAAGTAAATGTTTTCTCTGGTTTCCATGAAATTGCAATTTATTTTAAATACGACACACCAAAATGCTTTATGAACAGCATTTCTGATAGAAATAATATTTATTCATGGTATAAAAGTGGTTTCATTGAACACCAATTATCTATGTCTCTTACAGAAAAAAATTAAAAAACTTGTCTATATGGGTCAGCTGAAGAAGCAGGAGTCCTTTGGTGAGATCAGTGTTCTTCTTCAGGATCCCTTCCCATGCACAGTAATCACTGGAGACGAGGTTGAATTGGCAGTCATCGAAGATAAGGATCTATTTGGTAGATATAAAAATGTCATTTTATTTTAATTGTTATACCATTTTATTTGTTGAGTTTTTGATAAGAGCAAACATATTTCATGGAAATTGGGACACTCAAGTAAATATAGGTGTAGGTATGTATGCTATTTACAGAGACAACATATACGACTTTAGAATATATTAGAAATATTTCAACAGACTGATTTGAAATTACTAACACATCTCTAATTTCCAAGTTACCACTTCTATGTTTCTGGTTCAAATCAAGTGTGTACTATCTGCCAATGTACAGTCTTGATCAAGTGTATATGAAAATCTAGACTGTATATAGACTGTATCTAGGTTGTTTTTAAGCCTTCATCTGAAATTTTAGAACTCTAGTAATATTAAAAGAACAATCATGCAAATACCTGTTTTTGGCTATCAAACATTATAAATACACAGATGGAATATGCAATTTAGTATAAAGGATGAATGCATAGGGGTTAATAAGTCAAAACATAATTGGTTAATAAAGGAAAGTATAATTTTATGTACAATAAAACTAAAAATGCTAAGCATTGATTATGTGAATAAATAAAAGAGGAGAAAGAAATAGAAATTAACATGGGTGGGATATTTGCTTTAAATAAACTCAATTTAAAAGATTTCCATGATTGTCCATATATAACTTGACTGAATCCCCTTATCTTAAATTTCAAGTATTTATTGTGTGTTTCTTAGAGAATATGTGCCCCCGAGCTGCTTAACTGTTATTTGGCTTAGCTTAATGTTCATGTATTTATTTACAGAAGTTATAAATTTGAAATAACTTTGATTAATTTTCTTTCCTTCTTCAACATCCACATACAACTCTCCCCCTCAAAGTAAATATCAATTAAAATCATTACTAACCACCAATTAAAATTACAATGTTTTTACTTGATACAAGCTAGGTCTCTTTTCCTGTATAATTATGTTAGCTGGTGCCAGGCAAATACACTGTAGACTCTCTTATGTAAAACAACATTTCACACATGTGAGCATTTCTTCCAAGCATGTGTTAATCTTTTTTGCCACATGGCAACTTAAAATTCAAGTAGATGGTGTAGTATCAGCATTTTTGCTGTTCATATTTTAAATTTCATTCTCTAGTTTGTTCATCTATGACTGATGCTATAGAGCTGCTGAAAAACTCTGTGTCCAATTAGTTAAGCATCCCAAACAAACATTCTTGAGGACTCTATTTGGCTTGTTGTTTATTTCTACATTCTAATTATTTTTTATTTTATTACCAAAAAGGAAAAATAAAATTAAAGGCTAAATAATTTTACTGAAAAATGTAATAGTTAATTCTGTTGGAGGAATCATTTTCACACATTGATGCAGACTCAGACCAGCAGTGTCTGTGTTGTCATGGATGTAATGAACAAATTCACACAGACTGAAGCAGTCCTGTGCAGAAAAAGGACAGCATGGCCACTCTCTGAGTGGGAGAGCACCTCAACCCTTGCCTGGACAAGCTTTTATTGCTTTTCTGGGAACATTACATCAAAGAAGGTCCGTTCATTATGGTTAGGTTTGCTTTAGGTGATTACTTTTTACAGATAACAAAGAAAAGGATGTTGATGATTACTTCTTATAGATAACAAAGAAAAGAATGTTGCAAATTCAAGGGGCAAAAGTGGTTGAACTGGGTACACTTCTTCCATGGGAAGTTTAGCACAGACTTTAGGAAGTTACTTCAAAGATATGCATTAAACATTTGCTGCCTTATTTCAGGGTGAGGGAGTTTCAGCAAAAGCAAGCATCAAAGCAGCTTAGGTACAATGCAGGGCTGGTTCTCCATGAGAAAGCTGATCTGTGGGCTTGGCTCCTGTGTGCTGCTTTGCATCTGTCAGTTTTTTGAAGCAGGGCTGAGCTACATTTTCTGCTGCCACATGGACTGGTTCCCTATACCACATGAAAAAAGATCATATTTATATTTTAATTCATATTACTTTATTTTGTTTCCATTTATTTCACTTCTTTTATTATCTGAACTATGAATTCATCTCTGAAAATTAATATATGGCAAGACTGAAGGGAAAATAAAATGTGCCTTAAAATATGAAATTGGCTCTAGGTCTCTCATATATAGCCTTTATTATGTTGAGAAATGCTCCCTTTATACTCACCTTGCTCAGTGTTTTCATCATAAATGGGTGCTGTACCTTATCGAATGCTTTTTCTGCATCTATTGATATGATCGTGTGTTTTTTGTCTTTGCTTTTGTTTATGTAGTGTATTATTTACTGATTTGTGAATGTTGAACCATTCTTGCATCTCTGGGATAAATCCCACTTCATCATGGTGTATGATCTTTTTAATGTATTGTTGGATGTGGTTTGCCAAGTCCTGGAAGCAACCTAGGTGCCCATCAGTAAATGAATGGGTCAAAAAACTGTGGTACATGTACACAATGGAATTCTATGCAGCAAAAGAAAAAAGGAGTTCCTACCCTATGCAACAGCATGGATGTAACTGGAAAGCATTATGCTAAGTGAAATAAGCCAGATGATGAAAGATAAATACCATATGATCTCACCTTTAACAGGAAGCTAAGCAACAAAACAAACAAGCAAGCAAAATATAACCAAAAACAGTGAAATCGAAAACAGTCTGAGAGTAACCAGAGGGGAGAGGGAGGGAATTTCAGGTGAAAAGGGGAAGGGGTCACAGGAACAAATATAAAGGACACATGGACAAAAACTAAGGGGGGGGGTGGAAAATGGAGGGAGGAGGGGAGCACTAGGGGGGTGGACTGGGATGGGAGTAAGAGACAGAAAACTGTACTTGAACAACAACTAAAATAAAAAATTAAATATATATATACATTAGATATTGAATATTATTATAAAATAAAAATAATAAATTTCTCATAATTTTCTATTGATTACATGTTGAAATGATATATTTTGGTATACTGAAATTAATAAAGTATACCATGAAAAAATATAAAATTGAAGACAAATGAAAATGTTAACTAGAGTAAGAAGCATCAGCAAACTCATAATATATGATCTTGCTATCAAGATGATATCGTTGTTTTTATCTGCTATATCACATTGGTGTTAGGAATCATTGTTTATATTTAAAGTGATCCATTAAAAATAAACAAAAATTAAGTAAAATCAATATTAGCCAACAGAATCTTCAGTCATATGTTTATTACATTATCTCTACTTCCTAATCTATCAAAGATTATTAAATATAGTAATATTTTTAGAATTGTAAAAGATATTTCTGAAAAAAATAAATGTTGTATCTTTTCCTTATGCATACAGGTCACACTTTCTATTTGCTCCCTTGTAAATCATATGAAAAAAGAATATTGTTTAATGATCCAGTTTATCAAAAATCTTAGTAAATACTTAAAGGAGAGCCATGCCTTTACTATACCTGTACTTGGAGATAGTTAGAACAGAATCCAAGAAGCATAAAGGACCATATAAAAGTTCATGCTTTCTCTGGAGATACATATATAACCATCTCTATACAATCATAGAGGAAACATGCAGTAATTAGATTTGCAATATTTAAAATAACTTGAAGAGTGATTTCTTTGTTCACTTAGCTTGTTAACTTTTAGAAAATAACTTGCTTTGTAATCTTTATTTATATTTCTCAGTTGTTACCTGAAGCATCTAAATAAAAAATGAGAAAACAGCCCTGGCAGGTATAGCTCAGTGTATTGAGTGCAATACACTGAGTGGGGTGCAACCAACGGGCCACCAGTTCAATTCCCAGTCAGGGCACATGCCTGTGTTGTAGGCCAGCCCCTGTGTAGTGGGCACATGAGAGGCAATCACACATTGATATTTCTTTACCTCTTTCTCCTTCCCTTCTCTCTCTCTAAAATTAAATAAATAAAATGTTTTAGAAATGATAAAACAGAGTTATTATTAAGTTTAGCAAATATAAATATACTTTATTTTCAGTAAATGGTACTATGGATACAGTTTATCTGTTTATTATTTTTATGAAGGTAGTATATTTTTGTCCACATGCAGAATTGATACCTCAAATTATTAGATTAAAATTATGCATGTCAGCTATTTTAATTTTATTGCTATCTGAAATTCTCATCACTTTAAAACAAGTGTATTACTTTATAATGAGAAATAACAACTTTTCATATAAAAATGAATTACCTGTGTTATTAAAAATATCTCATTCACCCACACATGATAGAAAAAAATAAGGGATAGCTCTGGACTTTAAAAAATTTAAATATTTTATTGTTTGTGTTATTACAGTTGTCCCAATAAACCTATAACCCCTTTCCACACAGCCTATCCCACTCCCACAATCCATCCCACACCATGTCCATGTCCATGGGACTTTCGTATAGGGTCTTTGACTAATCCCTTCACCTTCTTTCAACCACTTCCCCACCTTCCACTTCCCTCTCACAGCTGTCAGCTTGTTCCATTTCTATGCTTCTGGTTCTGTTTTGCTTCTTAGTTTATATTGTTCATTAGATTCAATTTATAAGGGATATCATATGGTATTTTTCTTTCACTGCCAGGCTTATTTCATTCATTATTAGCATAATGGTCTCCAGTTCCATCCATTCTCTAGCAAAAGCTAAGGATTCCTTCTTTTTTATTGCTGTGTAGTATTCCATCATGTTAGATGCACCACAGCTTTCTTACCCATTCATCTACTAATGAATATTTTGGCTTCTTCCAAATTTGGCTATTGTAAAGAGTGCTGCTATGAACATAGGGGTGTATATATTCTTTTCTATTGGTGTTTTAAGATTCTTAGGGCATATTCCCAGTAGTGAAATCTCTAAGCCAAAAAGCAGATCCATTTTTAATTTTTGGAAGAAAGTCCATACTGTTTTTCACAGAGGCTGCACCAGTCTGCATTCACACCAACTGCACTAGGGTTCCTTTTTCTCTACATCATCACCAGTACTTCTTCTTTGTTGATTTATTAATGATGGCCATTTGGCAGGTGTGAGGTGATACCTTATTGTGGTTTTAATCTGCATCTCTCTGATGGCTAGTGATATTAAGCATTTTTTTTAATGTCTGTGGGCCATCTGTATGTCCTCCTCAAAGCAGTGTGTATTCATGCCCTTTGCTCTTTTTTGATTGTATTATTTGTCTTACTGGTATTGAGTCATATAAGTTCTTTATATATTTTGGAGATTAAACCTTTCTCTGATGTATGTTGGCAACTATGTTCTCTCATCCAGTGGATTGTCTTTTCATTTTGATGATAATCTCTATAGCTGTGCAGGAGCTTTATAATTTGACAGGTCCCATTTGTTTATTTTTTCCCTTTGTTTCCCTTGTCCTAGGAGATGTATCATCAAAAATATTTCTATGCAAGACATCTGAAATTTTACTGCCTGTTTCCTCTAGGATTTTTATGGCATCATGACTTATATTTAAGTATTTTATTAATTTTGAGTTTATTGTGATATATGGTGTAAGGTAGTGGTCCAGTTTCATTTTTTTGTATGTACTAGTCCAGTTCTCCTAGTACCATTTTTTTAGGAAACCATCTTTACTCCACTGTATGCTATTGTCTCATTGGTCAAGTATTAATTTACTACAAATGGGTGTTTATTTCTTGGTTCTGTGTTTTGTTCCACCTACCTTTGTGTTTATTCTCGTGTTAGTACCAGACTGTTTTGATTACAGTGGCCTTATAATATAGTTTATATCTGGTGTTTTGATCCCTCCAACTTTGTTCTTCTTTTTCAGGACTTCTGCGGATATTAAGGGTCTTTTTTTGGTTCCATACAAGTTTTTGGAATATTTGTTCTAGATCTGTGAAATATTTCATTGGTATTTTAATAAGAATTACATCCAAACTATAGATGTCTTGGGTAGTATGGACATTTTAATTATGTTAATTCTTCCAACCCACGAACATGATATATGATTTCCTTTATTTGTATTTTCCTCAATTCTCTTCAGTGTCCAATAGTTTTCAGAGTACAGATATTTTACCACTTTGGTTAAATTCAATCCCTAGGTCATTTTTTGTTGTAGTAGTTTTTGTTATGAAGTAAATAGGATTTACTTTCCTTAGTTTCCCTTTATGATAGTTCATTATTGGTATATAAAAATGCTATTGATCTCTGAACATTGACTTTGTATCCTGTACTTGGCCAAAATCATTTATTAGGTCAAGTGGTTTATTAGTGGAGCCAGTGGGGTATTTTATGCACAATATGATGTCATCTGTGAATAATGACAGTTTTACTTCATCCTTTCCAATATGGATGACTTTTATTTATTCTTCTTGTCTGATCATTGTAGGTTGGGTTTTCATTACAATGTTGAATAAGAGTGGTGAAAGGAGACATCCCTGTTTTTTCCTTGCCTTAAGGGACAGAGTTTTAGTTTTTAACCATTGGGTATGATGTTAGCAATATGTTTTTTGTATGTGGTCTTTATTATAATGAGATATGCTCCATTTATTCCCACCTTGTTGAGTATTTTTACTATAAATGGGTGCTGAATTTTTCAAATGCTTTTTCAGCACCTATTGATATGATTACATGATTTTTGTCTTTCATTTGGTTTATGTGAAATATCACATTTATTGATTTTTTTAATATTGTACCAAGCTTGCATCCCTGGGATAAATCCCACTTGATTATGGTACATGATCTTTTTAATGTATTGCTAGATCCTGTGTGCTAATATTTTGTTCAGGATTTCAACATCTATGTACATCGAGGATATTGACCTGTAATCTTTCTTTGTTGTGTGTTGAAATGATTTTGGGATTAGGATAATGGTAGCCTTCTAAAAAGAATTTGGAAGTCTTCCCTCTTCTTGAATATTTTGGAATAGTTTGAGAAGGTTAGGTGTTATTTTTTTCTTTTAATGATTTGTAAAATTTACCTGTAAAGCCATATGGTCCATGAAATTTGTTTGCTAGGAGTTTTTTTATTATTATTGCTTCAGTTTTACAAATTCTTATTGGTGTATTCAGGGTTTCTTTTGCTTCTTGATTCAGTTTTGGAAGATTGTGTGTTTCCAGAAATTAATTCATTCACTCACATTGTCCATTTTCTTGGCATATAGTTCATAGTATTTTCTTATATCCTTTGTTTTCTGTGGTATCAATTGTTACTTCTCTTTCATATCTGATTTAATTTACTTGGGTCCTCTTTTTTTTTCTTGGTGAGTCAAGAGTCATTAATTTTGTTTATCTTTTCAAAGAACTGATTCATTGATCTTTGGAATATTTTTGTCTTTATATCATTTTTAAAAATTTTCTATTGTTGTTCAAATACAGTTGTCTTCATTTTCCTCCAAAACTCAATCTTACTCCCCTTTGGTTTTGTCCATATGTCCCTTATACATATTATTTGATGACCCTTCCCCTCTTTCTCCCATTATCCTCCTCCTCTCATCCTCTAATTACTGTTATTTTGTTCTTCATTTCAATGTCTTTGGTTATATTTTGCTTGCTTGTTTGTTTCATTGATTAGGTTCAACTTATGGGTGAGATCATATGGTATTTGTCATTTACCACCTGGCTCATTGCACTTATATAATGCCATCAAGATCCATCCATGCTGTCATGAAAGGTAGGTGCTCCTTCTTTCCTTTTGCTGTGTACTATTCCATTGTGTACATATACCAACAATAAAATATAAGAAACAGAAATCAGAAAAAAAATCCCATTTGCTATAGCAACAAGAAAAATAAAGACCCAGGTATAAACCTAACCAAGAAGACAAAAGACCTGTACTCAGAAAACTATACAACACTGAAGAAAGAAAGGAAGACACTAATAAATGGAAGCATATGCCATGTTCATGAATTAGAAAAATTAACATCACCAAAATGTCCATACTCCTGAAAGCAATTTATAGATTCAATACAATCACTATTAAAATACCATGACATATTTTACAGATATAAAAAAAATTCAAAAATTTATATGGAACCATAAATTACCTCAAATAGCCACAACAATTCTACATTATTTATTTCTGCTCAAATCTTGATTATTTGCTTCCTTCTACTAACTCTGGGCTTCATTTGTTGGTGTTTTTCTAGTTCTTTTAGGTATAGGATTAGGTGTTTATTTGAAATTTTTCTGTGTCTTTTAGATTGACCTGTCATGCTGTACATGACCTTTGCAGGACTACTTATGTTGTGTTCCATAGTTTTTGAGTTGCTATTGGCTCATTTTCAATTGTTTCTAAGTACTTTTTGGTTTCTTTCTTGATATCATTGTTGACCCATTTATTGTTTAATAACATGTTATTTCGCCTCCATGTATTCAAAAGTTTTTTAAGTTTTTTTTATTTTAATATTTATTTATCTTTAGAAGGGAAGGGAAGGAGAGAAGGAGAAAAATATCAATGTGTGGTTGCCTCTTGTATGTCCCCTGCTGGGAATTGGCCTGCAACCCAGGCATGTGCCCTGACTGGGAATTGAACCATGATCCTTTGTTTCACAGGCCCACACTCAATCCACTGAGCTATATCAGCCAGGGCAAAAGTTTTTGAGTTTTAAATTAAGGTTTATTTCTATTAATCAACCCATTGTGATCTGAGAAAATGCTTGATATGATTTTGATTTTCTTGAATTTGTTAAGACTTATTTTGTGTCCTACCAAGGGTTCCAGCTTTGAAAATGAGCCATGTGCACTTGAGAAGAATGTGTAGTATATTCCCTTGTGAGAAAATGTTCTGTAAATGTCAATTAAATCTATTTAATCTAGTGTATCATTTAAAGTAGCTGTTATCTTGTTCATTTTTTTGTCTGGAAGAGCTATTCATTGGTGAAAGTGGGGTGTTTAAACTCCCTACAATGACTGTATTGTGATCCAGCTCTTCTTTTTAGTCTTCCAAGATTTATATATATATAAATAAAGTAATTTAGGTGTAAATACACCTTGCTGTATATATATATTTAGGTGCTTCCATATTCTGTATATATATGCTTACAGCAGGTATATCCTCTTGTTGAATTGACCCTGTTAGTATTGAGTAGTGAACTTTTTGTCTGTTGTTATGGCCTTTGTTTTGAAGTCTATTTTGTCATATATAAGTATTGCAATCCCAGCTTTTTTGTGTGTGTACATTTTCTTGGAATATTTTTTCCATTTCTTCTCTTTTCAGCCTGTATAAATCCTTTATGTGAGGTGGTTCTCTTTTAGACAGCAAATATATGGTCCTGTTTTCTTATCCATTCAGCTACTCCATGTCTTTTGATTAGAAAATTTAATCCATTTACATTTAAGGTTATCATTGATAGGTATTCATTCAATATTTTCCCCCTTTGAACATGTGTTCCTCTTTCTATTTCTTCTTCTTCTTAAAGTAGTCCCTTTAGCATCTCTTGCAATGCTGGTTTGGTAGAAATGTACTCCTTTTGTTTTTGTTTTTATTTTTGATCTTGGAAATTCTTCATTTCTCCTTCTATTTTAAATGAAAACCTTGCTGTATAGAGTAGTCTTGGTTTTAGGTCCTTGCTTTACATTATTTGGAATACTTCATGCCAATCACTTCTGGCCTGAAATGTTTCTGTTGATAAATCAGCTGACAGTCCTATTGGTGATTCCATGTACATAATGGATTGATTCTTTCTTTCTGACTTTAAGGTTCTCTCTTTGTTTTTAAACTCTGTCATTTTAATTATGATGTGTCTTGGTGTATGTCTCTATGAGTTCCTCTTGATTGGGAATCCCTGTGCTTCCCATATTTGTGTGACTTTTTAATTCACCAGGTTAGAGAAGTTTTCTGTCATTATTTTTTCAAAGAGGCTTTTTATCCCCTGCTCCCTTTCTTCCACTTCTGGTATCCCTATGATGTGAATATTTTTGTTTCATGTCCCAAAGTTTCCTGAACCCTTCTTCATTCTTTTTAAGTACTTTTTCTTTTTATTGTCTCACTGGGTGATTTTTTATAGCTTTATCAGTCTTCCAAAAAGCTGATTCAATCCTCTGCTTTGTCCAGCTGGCTTTCCCTTTTTTCTTGCATATTATTTGTATCAGATATTTCATTCTTCATTTCCTACTGGTTCTTATTCATAGTTTCTATGTCTTTTTTTATGCTGATGTATTTTTCACTAAGTTCCTTGAGCAAGCTTATAACCATTACTTTGAACTCTATGTGTGTTAATTTGCTAGCCTCAATTTCATTTGGCTCTTTTTCTGGAGATTCCTCTATTTCCTTTTTTTTGGTGGTTGTTTCTTTGTCTCCTCCTTTTAGCTATCTCTGTTTGTTTCTATGTATTAAATAGATCTGCTTTGACTTCCTTTCTTCATAGGGTGCAGTTATGCAATAGGAGTCCTGTGGGACCCAGTGGTACTGTCTCCTTAATCTCCTGAGCTGGATGCTCTAGGAATATTCCTTGTGTGGTTTATATAATTCTCCTGTTGTATTTAGATTCTGATTGTTGTTGACCCATTTGTTGTTGTGATCTCCCCTTTCGGTGGCTGACAGAGTCTCAGCCTCCTCCATATTTTTTATGCTGTTGTACAGGTGCTGACAAAACAAAGAAAAACCACACACACCCCAAAACAACCCCAAATTAAGATAAGAATCTACCCAACAATAACAGCAAGATCAACAACAAAACAACAAAGGATAGTAAAAGTGGAAAGAGAAATAAAATAATAAAGACAGGGAAAAGGAGAAAAATGAATAAGAGAAGGCCAAAAGAAATGAAGTAATTATAAGAGGAGAAAAAAAGAGAATTTATGTGAGCAATGAATAGAAAGAAGACAATGGAAAAAATTGTCAAAGAAAAAGAATAGCAAAAGTAAGGGAAAGAAAGAAGAAAGGAAACTGGAGTAAGCAAAGGTAAGAGTAAAATGAGAAATATGAACTAAAAACAGAGCAACAAAATTAGAAGAAGAAAGATAGTAAATGACTATGAAAAAGAAAAAAATAACAACAATGAAAAAGAAGAAAGTGGAATTTCTGTCAGTAGAGTTTAATCCTTGCCTGGGTTCTCCCTTTGGATATAGCTCTAATGTTGTCTGAAGCTTGTGTAAGCCAATGTCTGGTATTGTCCACATCTAGCCCTTGGTAGCTTGTTTGAAGCACTAAGTCATCCACAGTTTCTGGCTATGTTCTCTGGACTTGGCTGTGCACAGAATGTGCCAAGTTGTGCTTTCATCAGCACTGGGTCCAGGGGTGGGCCAAAAAATGTCCCCAAACCCTGTAGAATCTGCCTCTGCCTGCCAGCCAGCTGTGAATCTTAAAACTAGTTGCTGACCTGACTGTTTCTGATAGGGCTTCTGGTGGAATCAGCTACTCTATGTCTTTTGATTGGAACATTTAATTCATTTACATTAAAGGTTATTATTATTTTTTAAAAGATTGTATTTATTTATTTTTAGAGAGAGGGGAAGGGAAAGAGAAAGAGTGGGAGAGAAACATCAATGTGTGGTTGCTTCATGTGTCCCCTACTGGGGGCCTGGCCTGCAACCCAGGCATGTGCCGACTGGGAATCGAACCAGCGACCCTTTGCTTCACAGGCCTGTGCTTAATCCACTGAGCTACACCAGCCAGGGGACATTTAACGTTATTATTGATACATACTTACTCATTGACATTTTGCTTCCTTTGTACCTGTGTCCTCTTTCTCTCACTCTTTTTTCCCCTTTTTTCTTAAAGCAGACCCTTTAGCATCTCTTGAAGAGCTAGATTGTAGGAGGTGTATTCTATGAGGCTACTTTAGTCTGGGAAACTCCTTATTTGGCATTTTATTTTAATTGAGAGCCTTCCTTTATGGGATTCCTCAATCTGTTGTGGGAGGTACCATTCAGACCTCAAAGAAGATGGTGGGTGTGTTCTCTCACCTAGGAGTCACTTGTCTGAGTGTATCTGGTATTATTTCCATGAACGTGGCAGAATGGAGTCCCTAAAAGATTAATAGGTGGGGACTCCAGAAGCCAGATTTCAGGTCTGCTGGAAACCAGGAGGATATTTCTCTGGCTCTCCCATTAGAGGGAAGTGCCAGTCATTACTTGGCAAGTATATGGAATGGCTGCACTCTAAATCCAGTCTTTGATACCCCTTGAATTTGTGTATGGTGCTGTCTCCTCAGGAAGGGTTAATTTAAGATGCAGGATGGGAGAAAAGAAAGGAGAAATGGGAAAAAAAAAACAAACCAAAACAAAATGAAACAAAAAATAAAAAACTATAAAAAAAGATAGAGGGTGGGATGAGTGGGTTGCCAAAGGATGGGACAAGCAGGATTCTGGAGGGTTGGGGGAAAAAAGCAACACGTCATTGCTTTTCCCCTGAGAGCAGCTTTCTCTTCTCAGGGAACATGGCTACTGCAGAACCCAGGTATATCCTGGCACAGAAATCCCCACTGCCACTACCTCACTTCTTCCTTCATTGCCTTCCACTCTAGACTATTCTCACACAACTCCAGTCTGTATCACCTTCCCTTTCTCTGAGCCCAAGGTGTGTGGCTGCAAATATAAAATCTGTGCTTTGGCCCCTTTAGAAAAAAAGAATAGTGGCATCAAAAGCGAGGGAAACTACATATTTTACTATAGGTAGATCTGTTAGATGATTCAGAAGCAGTGAATATATTCTTATCAAAAAGATATACTTCCCAATACATCAGTATTCCACCTCAACACATCAGTATTCCTCCTCTGTGCTGAGGCAAGTTATAAGCAGCACTCATTGGAAATAATCAAAAGAGTTTAATCTCTTAAACAGCTTGCCTCAGAAAATAGGATTCATTTTCTGATTTGTTTTTCTTCTGTCACCTTTATGATAAAATTTTGATATAAACAAACATTTTTAAGTTAAAAACAAATGTGACACTTAAAAGTACATTTTCACTTATGATTCTGTTTTATTAATCATTGATAATATTAAAAGAAACAAATGAAAGGTACCTTGAGTAAACACTGGTTTTGTTTTGGGTTTTTTGTTTTTAGTGTTTTTTTTTTGTTTGTTTGTTTCAACATTTTTTTTACTGCTTTTCAGGTACAGTTTTCTGCCTTTTCCCTCCACCTCTCCCCACCACCCGAGATCTCTCCACTTCCCTCCCCTGTTTCTACCCCTTCTTCTTATTGTCCATGTGTCCTTTATAGTTGTTCCTGTAAACCCTTTACCCTTTTCCCCTATAATCCCATCCCCTATAACAACTGGAGACTGTCATCCTGTTCTCAATTTCAGTGTCTTTGGTTATATTTTGCTTCTTTGTTCATTTTGTTTATTAGGTTTCTGTTAAAGGTATTTGTCTTTCAATGCCTGGCTTATTTCATGATTGTTCATATCCATGGGTCATAATGCTCTCCAGCTCCATCCATGCTATCAAAAACAGTAGGAGCTCCTTCTTTTTTATACTGTATACAATTCCATTGTGTAAATGTACCATAGTTTTATGTTCCATTCATTTACTGATGGGCACCTAGGTTGCTTCCAGCACTTGGCTATTGTAAATTGTGCTGCTATGAACATTGGAGTGCATAGGTTCTTTTGGATTGGTGTTTCAGGATCCTTAGGATATAATCCTAAAAGTGGAATTGCCAGGTCCAAAAGCAGTTCCATTTTTAGTATTTTTAGGCAATTCCATGCTGTTTTACATAGTAGTTGCACCAGTCTGGAATCCTACCAACAATGCACTAGGGTCCCTTTTCTCTGCATCCTCTCCAACACTTGTTGTTTGTTGCTTTGTTTATGATGGCCATTCTGACCAGTGTAAAGTGGTATCACATTGTGGTTTTATTTGCATTTGTCTGATGGCAGGCGATATTGAGCATCTTTTAATGTGTCTCTGAATCCTCTGTATGTCCTCCTTGGAGAAATGTCTGTCCAAGTCCTTTGCCCATTTTTAATTGGGTTGCTTGTCTTTTTGGAGTGGAGTTGTGTAAGTTCTTTGTATATTTTGTAGATTAAACCCTTGTCTGAGGTATCATTGGCAAATATGTTTTCCCATATAGTTGGTTCTCTTTTTATTTTAATGCTGTTTTCTTTAGCTGTGCAGAAGCTTTTTATTATTTTTTTTTTTTGAGATCCCATATGTTTATTCTTTACTTTATATCCCTTGCTTTGGGGGACATATCAGTAAAAATGTTGCTGCATGAGATATCTGATATTTTCCTGCCTATGTTCTCCTCTAAGATTTTAATGGTGTCATGGCTTATATTTAAGTATTTTATCCATCTTGAATTTACTTTTGTGTATGGTGTAAGTTGGTGGTTGAGTTTCATTTTTTTGCACATAGCTGTCCAGTTCTCCCAACACCATTTGTTAAAGAGACTATTTTTACTCCGTCTTATGGTGTTGCCCCCTTTGTTGAATATTAACTGACCATAGAGATTTGGAATTATTTTTGGTCTCTCTGGTATGTTCCATTGGTCTATGTGTTTGTT
This sequence comes from Carollia perspicillata, assembly GCA_004027735.1. Lineage (NCBI taxonomy): Eukaryota > Metazoa > Chordata > Mammalia > Chiroptera > Phyllostomidae > Carollia > Carollia perspicillata. The sequence goes on along the minus strand of PVKM010001388.1, from coordinate 37,964 downwards.
TTTATGTCAGTACCAGGCTGTTTTGATTACAGTGGCCTTGTAATACAGTTTGGTACCAGGTATTCTGATCCCATCTACTTTGTTCTTCTTTCTCAAAATTGCAGCTGCTATTCAGGATCATTTATGCTTCAATATAAACTTTTGAAGTGTTTCTTCTATGTCTGTGAAATATGCCATTGGTTCTTTGATAGGCATTGCATTGAATCTGTATATTGTTTTGGGTAATATGGACATTTTGATGATGTTAATTCTTCCAATCCATGAAAGCGGTATATGTTTCCTTTCATTTCTGTGTTCCTTGATTTTTTTCTTAAGTGTTGTGTAGTTTTTTGCATACAGGTCTTTTATCTCCTTGGTTAGGTTTATTCCTAGGTCTTTAATTTTTCTTTTTGCTATACCAAATGGAATTTTTTTCTTGATTTCTGCTTCTGCTGTTTCATTGTTGGTATATAAAAATGCCTTTGATTTCTGGATATTGATTTTGTATCCTGCTGTTTTGCCAAATTCATTTATTAGGTTGAGCAGTTTTTTGGTGGAGTTTATAGGATTTTCCATGTATACTATGATGTCATCTGCAAATAATTAAAGTTTTGTTTTCTCCTTTCTGATTTGCATGTCTTTTATGTCCTTTTCTTGTCTGATCACTGTGGCTACAACTTCCAATACTATGTTGAATATAAGTGGTGAAAGTGGACAACCTTGTCTTGTTTCTGATCTTAGTGGAAAATATTTTAGTTTTTGCCCATTGAGTATGATGTTGGCTGTAGGTCTCTCATACATGGCCTTTTTTATGTTAAGGAATGCTCGCTCTATTCCCACCTTGCTGAGTGTTTTTATCATAAATGGGTGCTGTTCCTTGTCAAATTGTTTTTCCGCATCCATTGATATATATGATCATGTGATTTTTGTCTTTGCTTTTGTTTATGTGATGTGTTACATTTACTGATTTGGGAATATTGAACCATCCTTGCATCCCTGGAATGAATCCCACTTGGTCATGGTGTATGATCTTTTTAATGTACTGTTGGATGCGGTTTGCCAATATTTTGTTGAGGATTTTAGCATGTGTGTTCATCAGCAATATTGGCCTGAAGTTTTCTTTCTTTGTTGTGTCTTTATCTGGTCTTGGGATTAGGATGATGATGGCTTCATAAAAAGAGTTTGGGAGTCTTCCATCACTTTGGAATTTTTGGAATAGTCTGTGGAGGATAGGAGTTAGCTCTCCTTAAATGCTCTGTAGAATTCTCCTGTGAAACCATCTCATTTAGGGCTTTTGTGTGTCAGTAGTTTCTCATTACTGCTTTAATTTTATCTGCTATTATTGGTCTGTTCAGGCTTTCTTCTTCTTCTTCACTGAGTTTTAGAAGATTACATTTTTCTCAAAATTTGTCCATTTCACCCCTGTTTTCAAGGTTCTTGTCATACAGCTCCTCATAGTAATTTCTCACAGTCCTTTGTATTTCTGTGGTGTCAGTTGTAATCTCTCCTCTTTTGTTTGTGTTTGTGTTTATTTGGGTCCTCTCTCTTTTTTTCTTGATGACCCTGCTTAAAAGCTTGTCCATTTTGTTTATCTTTTCAAAGAACCAGCTCCTGGATTTATTGATCATTAGAATTCTGCCTTTGGTCTGTATGTCATTTAATTCTGCTCTGTTTTTGGTTATTTCCTTCCTTCTACTTGCTGTGGGCTGTCTTTGTTGTTGTTCCTCAAATTCTTGAAGCTGTAGGGTTAGGTTGTTTTGTTGAACTGTTTCTATATTTTTGATAGGCCTGTATTGCTATGAACTTCCTCTCAGGACTGCCTTTCCTGTGTCCCATAATTTTTAGATTGTTTGTTCATTTTCATTTGCTTCCAGAAACTTTTTTTATTTCTTTGCTAATTTCATTCTTGATCCGTTCATTGTTTAATAGCATGCTATTCAATCTCCCGGATTTGGGGTGTTTGGGGGTTATTTCCTTGAGGTTGGTTCTAGTTTCAGTCCCTTGTGGTTGGAAAAAATGGTTGATAGGATTTAAATTTTCCTGATTTTGTTGAACCTTGCTTTGAGTCCTATCTTATGGTCTATCTTTGAAAATGTTCCATTTACAATTGACAAGAATGTGTCTTTCACTTCTTTGGGGTGAAGGGCTCTCTATATATCAGTTCAGTTCATTTCATCTAGGGCATTGTTCAATGCCATAATATCTTTTTTGATATTTTGTTAGGAAGATCTGTCATTTTTGACAGTGGGATGTTAAAATCCCTTACTGCAATTCTGTTGCTGTCTATATCTTTCTTGAAGCCCTCCAAGGTTTTCTTTATGTGTTTGGGTGCTCCTATGTTGGGTGCATATATATTTACAATGTTTATGGCTTTTTGATGAATTATTTTTTTGAGTATTATGAAGTGACCTTCTGAGTCTCCTTTTATGGCTCTTTTATTTTTAGTCTATTTTGTCCAATATGAATATTGCTACCCCAGCTTTTTTTTCTGTGTCTTTATTTGGAATAATTGTTTCCAGCCCTTCAGTTTCAGGTATTTCTTTCTGATGTAGGTCTCCTGTAGGCTGTATATTTTGGGGTCATGTTTAGTTATCCATTCTGATATTCTGTGTGTTTTGATTGGGGCATTTAATCCATGTACATTTCAGGTTATTATTGATAGGTACTTATTCATTGTCATGTTGATTGTACCCGTGTTCCTCTTTCTTTCCCTGCTCTTAAAGCAAACCCTTTCGGATCTCCTGCACAGCTGATTTGGAGGACATATAAACTTTGAGGCTTTCTTTGTCCAGGAAGTTCCTTATTTGACCTTCCATTTTAATTTAGAGCCTGGCTGGATAACTTAGTCTCAATTGTAGGCCTTTGGTTTTCATTACTTGGAATATTTCTTACCATTCTCTTCTGGCTTGGATCCTTTCCACTGAGAAGTCAGCTACTAATCTTATAGGGGCTCCCTTGAATGTTACTTCCTGTTTCTTCATTGCTGCCTTTAAGATTCTCTCGTTGTCTTGGAATTTTGCCATTTTTATTATGATATTTCTTGAATTGGGCCTTTTTGGGTTCCTCTTGTTTGGGGCTCTCTCTGTTTCCTAGATTTGGGTGACTTTTTCTCTCATCAAGTTTGGGCAGTTTCCATCATTACTTTTTCAAACAGGTATTCTATTCCTTGTTCTTCTTCTCCTTCTGTTATCCCTATTATATGGATATTGTTATGTTTCATGTTGTCCTGCATTTACCTTAACCCCTCTTTGTTCTTTCTGAGCCTCTTTTTCTTTTCTTGTTGTTTCTGTTTTTTTTTTTTTTTTTCTGCCTTGTTCTCCACTTGCTGATCTTATCCTCTGCTTCATCAATCCTGCTTTTGTGTCCTTCTACTGTGTTCTTCAGTACAAAAAAGTATCTTCATTTCCTCTTGGCCCTTGTTGATAGTTTCTGTTTTCTTTTTCATGCTAATATAGTTTGCAGTGAGTTCATTGTAATTTCTCTGTAGTTTTAGGTGATTTTCTGTGAGCTCATTGAGCTTCCTGATAACCATTGCTTTGAACTCAGCATCTTATAGTTGATGTGTCTCTATTTCCTTTTGCATTCTTTCTGAAGCTTCCTCTTTTCCTTTCATTTGGGTTTGTTTCTTCATCTTACCATTGCTTGTGAGACTCGTCTTGTTAGCCTCTGCTTCTTACATTGATGTCTTCTGAATCCTGGGTTTATGGTGTTAATTTCTATGGTAGAAGACCTGTGAGATTCAGTGGTTCAGTCTCCTTCATGTCCTGAGCTCGCTGGTCTTGGGCTATTGTTTATGTTGGCTCTCCAAATGTCCTTTAGTTTTGATTATTAGATATTCTTTGGTGGGTCCTTCCCTACAGCTTCTTAACTGAGGGTTACTCCACCCACCATGTCTTGTGTTCTGTTGTGCAGTTGTGGACAAGTTGTTTGAGCTGATTCTTCTGTGTGTATAAGATTTTCAGGTTTCTCTCTTGCTCCTGTTCAATTGTTTGTTCTGGGTAATTTCTCCCCCATTTAGTTGTATTTCCTAGTCTGTTGTGGATTGAGGTTAGTGTTGCTTCCATTTCCTCCTTCACCTTCTTCTGCTGTTACCTCTTGGTAATTCATTTGTTGATGGGTTTCCTCTTTTAGCAGGTATACTGGTAACAGCTACTGTTACTTACTGGTTTTTTTTTTTTTTTTTGTGTGTGTGTGTGTGATCAGTTGGAGGGGGAAGGCAAAATGGTTTAAGGCACTGGGAGTATATTCTATGGCATTTAAAATCCCAGCCCATATAGAAGAGATGGGAGATCCTTTGGATATATATTGTGTTAACCATGATATTTCACACAACTAGCCACTTTATAGAAAGGGTGGAAAATAGATAAGACTCTTATTAGGGGTGGAGAAGGATTGTGAGTTGGATCTAGAAAGCAGTGAGCTTGTGGGAGGTCAGATTCTGAGGTAAATGATAGAAAACAGGTGTAGTGTGTGAGAGAATACAGTTAACCACCACAGTAATGAAGTTCAGGAAACAGTGAAGTGGACTAATATCTGGGAGGGGTGCTGTGTAGGATTTACAATGTATGGAACAGCTGTTATTTATAGTAATAATGAAGCAACAATCATATGACAGAATCTATGTTATCTGGATAACAAGAATAGGAAGTATAGGACCTAGAGTAGGTGCTAATGGAACACAAGTGAAGTGAAAGACAATAAATTAACAATATACTATGAAAGAGAGAATAAGGGAAACCAGTGAAACAATGCAGTTTAACAAACCAAGTGAAGAAGACTAAACAGAAAGAAGAGAAATACAAAAATAATAAAAAATAAAATATGTAAGAATAATAAAAATTGTAATACAAATATACAATAAGTTGCAAGTTCTGTGGAGTAGCAATGTGAAATTTGTCTCACTGTCTCAGCTGTTGTGATGCTCCCTCTTTGGTTTTAACTCTGGTCTTTTCACAGTTCTGGGTTTTTTTTGTTTCACTTGTGGGAATAAAAGAAAAGGAAGGAAAGAAGAAGGAATAAAAAAGAAAGGAAGGAAGAAGAAATAAAACAAGAAAGAAGGAAAACAGGGAAGAAGGAATTTAAAAAAATAATTGTCTCTTGGCTTTAAACCCACCAAACCAGTTCTGCCAGTCTTCCTGGTTGCAGCAGGCTGAGGAGGGATTGGTCTTGCTTTACTCCCTTTCTGAACCACACTCTTCACTGTTGCCCAGCCTCCAGCCCAGTCCCTCATTTCACTGCCAGGCTCTCAGTGCCCTCCTGTGCCCAGCGTACACCTTCAGTCCATCAGTTGCACTGTACTTGAGGTGCATCATTTAGGGGCAACTCACATACCACCTTCTTGCTCTATGTTGTCCTAGATGCTAGTGACTCTCAACACCCCTTCAGGTTAGTTCAACGCCCCCTACTGAGTTAAGTCTTTATGGTGATTGCTGACTCTCTGAGCACTGCAGCTATCCTCTGCTGGGGCATCTCTGCCATCCTCTTAGAGATCCAGTCAGCCCTGCAGGGGCCTGGGTGGGAGGTGCCTCTGAGTAGCAAGGTCAGGCATGCTCCATTTCAGGGCTGAGGGCTGGGTCTGAACGCTCAGACTCACTGCTGGGGCAGGTTGGGCAGCTGCCATGCCACATAGTCAGGTGCTCGACACCCCCAGGGTTGGGGGCTTGAGTGTGGACAGGCAGCTGCCAGGCTGTGGGATTGGGTGCACACAGTCCCTGGGGCTGCAGGTGTAAGCTCATGTTGCATGGGGGTAGGGGCACAGGAAGCGGGAGTGGCTGCTGCAGGAGACTTCCTGACAAAGCCACTGAGTGCCTCTTTTTTCTCTTTGAAAAATTCCTACTATTTAAGCCTGCTACTCCAAACAAGTGCCTGGCCTCTTACACAACCCAAGTCTCCAACCAACTGGGGAGTGGGGACTGACCGGGTCAGGGTCTGTCACTGCCCAACTCTTTCCAGCTGGTGTCCACAGTCTCAGTGGGTGCACACTGCCCCTGTGTGTTTGCCACTTCGTCCTTATTCTCCACTGCAACTTCAAGCATTAAGGTCCCTCATGGTGCTGCTCAAACCTTATTTGGCAGGGGAGGGAGCCATTAACCTGGCCCTCTCCCAAGAGTCCTGCGGCAGACACTGGGCTCCAGATCTGCAGTTGCAGCCACCCTGGTCCCTGTGCTGGTTCCAGGGACCTTATTGTCCTGAAGCACTCTCCTTACTGTCTGATTTGTCAATGTCCTCTACAATTTTTGGTCTCCAATCTTCATATGTGCTGGGAAACCATTGGCTGTTCACTCTGTTCCTCAGAAGATCAGCTGGATGTTTCACCCATGCACAGGGAGAAGTGGACTCTGTTCCCACCTATCTCCTTACCACCTTCTACCCGTTTGGGTTTTTTTGCAGCAAGTTTTGATTGAAAAATTGTTTCATGAACCCGCGTCTCAGTATATTATCTTACACTACCCCCAATGCAACCCTTAAGAAGAACTCTACCATGGCTCTCCTTTATGTATGAGTCTAAACCTGTTGTATGTAGCAAAGTCTGGATGGGATACCACTCCCATATTGTTTGCACTGCAAACTTTAAGCCACATACATAGCTTGTGTGTCAGCAGTCAACTAGCTTGTCCTTTTACCCCTGTATTTTTCAAGCCACATACATAGCTTGTTTGTCAATGTCAACTAAGCTATCCTCTTATACTGAGATTTTTCAGATTATAGTATGACTTTTGCCTTCTGGAAATGCACTTAAAGCTATCCAGCACATCCTATTAAAAGTTCTCACTTTCATTTGGTGTGATGTAGAGATATTTCCCATCGCATTCCCTTGGAGAGTGGATGGTGATGCTTAAAACAGAGATTTGCAGAGAAATATTCTTTATGATTCTCTAACAACCTCCATTCCTAACTATTTTATACCCTTAATATGATTGAGGGATTTTGGAGAGTTCCAGTTCTCATCTATTAAAAAAATAGATGAGACAGGAGTAAAAGACAGAAAACTGTACTTAAATAACAATTATCATATTTTTTTAAAATAGTACCTTTCGAAATGTACTACCTTAGGTTTTGAGCTGGTTCTTCCATTTTAAAATATTGGAACATTCATTAAATGTAAGGCATTAGACTACATATTTCATACATTTTATTTCATGAAACATACACAGCATAAACATAAAGGCACATGAGATATGTGCCTTTAACATGTGTATGTTTTCATATTGTCAATAATACTGCAGTGAACATAGGAATGGAGATATCTTTTCAAGATAGTGTCTTTAATTCATTTGGATAATATCTAAAGTGGAATTACTGGATCATATGGTAGTTCTATTTTTAGTTTTTGAGGACAGTGAAATCTATGATATTTTCCACCTTTCCTAGGTTCACAGAGAGAACGTCAACTTTGCCTTTAATCATGGTAGGTTCCTAGGAAATCTCACAGTATTATTTCTTTCTCTCCCTACTCACAATTTCACTACTTAAATAATCTTTTATTTATGATTACACATTTATCTTTTTCAGATTATTTTCTATAGTAGATATAAGTTAAAAATTATGTAACCACATCAATTGTCTGATATGGTAGATGGATGAATTCTTTTTTTAATTATAATTTATTGATTATGTTATTACAGTTGTCCAAATTGTTCTCCCTTTACTCCCCTCCACTCAGCATACCCCAATCCCTCAGGCAATCCCCACACCATTGTTCATATCCATGGGTCATGCATATAAGTTCTTGGGCTGCTCCATTTCCTATAGTTTACTGTACAGTGCAACGGCTATTCTATAACAATTTATTTGTATTTCTTAATTCCCTCAACTTTTCACCCATTCCCCCACACCTGCCTTCCATCCCTCACCCATCAAAATGTTTCCCATATCAATGATTCTGTCCTTCTTGTTTTGTTTACTCAGTTTGTTTTTTATATTCAATTGTTGATAGATATGGATTTACTGCCATTTTATTGTTCCTAAATTTTATCTTGTTTTCTTAAATAAGTTCCTTTAACATCTCATGTAATAATGGTTTGGTGATGATGAATTCCTTTGATTTCTTCATGCCTGAGAAGCACTTTATCTGCCTTCAGACCAGGCTTGGCTGTAGGTCTCTGCTTTTCATGACTTTGAATATTTCTTGCCAATCCCTTCTATACTGTAAAGTTCGTTTTGAGACAATTCTATGGGAACTGCCATGTAGTTAACTGACTGTTTTTCTCCTCCTACTTTTAAACTCATCTTTTTATCTTTAAATTTTGGTATTTTAATTATTATGTATCTTGGAGTGTTCCTTTTTTCATCCTTGTTTGGGACACTCTGTGCTTCCTAGACATGGACACCTATTTCACTCACCAAATTAGGAAAGTTGTCTTTCATTAGTTTTTCAAGTAGATTTTCAATTTCTTGTTCTTTCTCTTCTCTTGGCATCCCTATGATGAAAATGTTTGAATGCTTGAAATTTTCCCAGAGGCTGCTTACACTATCATTGATTTTTGGATTCTTTTTTTCTTCTTGCTCTGATTGGTTGTTTTTTTATTCCTTATATTGCAAATCATTGATTTGATTCTCAGTTTCATCCATTCTACTGTTGTTTCAATTGGTATATTCTTTGTTTTGGCTGTATCTTTTTTATGTTGCTGAGGTCCTCACTAAGTTCCTTGAACATTCTTATAACCAGTGTTTTGAATTCTGCATCTAATAGCTTGCTTATCTTCACTTGTTTAGTTCTTTTAAAGATTTTTGATCTGTTCTTTCATTTGGGCCATGGTTCTTTGTCTCCTCGTTTTGGCAGCCTCCCTGCATTTGATCCTATGAGTTAGTAGAGCTGATTTGGCAGCCTCCCTATATTTGTTTCTCTTGTTTCTCTGTATTAGATATATAGCTTCTATGTATTAGCTTTATAGCTTCTATGATTCTCTGCCTTGGTAGTGAGGCCTATTATAGTAGGTGTCCTGTAGGATCCAGTGGCACAGCCTTCCCTATCATCCAAGATGGGCACTTGAAGTGTACCTTTTGTGTGGGCTAAGTAGCCCCTCTTCTTGTAGTTTAGCTTTATTTACTCTTGGCAGGTCAATGGGGGAGGATTTACCATGGCCAATCAGCTGCAAGGACTGGCTGTGACCACTGACCACCAGCCTCCACCCTCCATGGAGGATCAGTTGTGTCAGGGCAGGGCAGTGGTGCTCCCAAATGTGGTATTTAGCTGCCCATTGGGAGCGCAGGCTCTGGGGTTTCTCAGACAGTGCGGGCCAACGTCAGCTCCCTCCTGTGTTCTGCCCAGGGATGTCCTGAATGAGTACAAAACAATCTGAGATAGCTGCTACTTGTGCTGGGCTTGGAGATCTTCAGGCAAAGCCAAGTTGTGAATCTAGGATGGCTTCTGTTAATGCCAGGCCTGGAGCCACTTAGCAAGAGGAATGGGGGCTGAGGGCTCACTGAATCTGGCTGCTCCTTGTTTGAAAGGATTTAGGAAGATGTGAAGCATGAGAGCACGAGAGCATGGGTCAAGACCAGCCTCTCATATGGAAAAGCCATGATTAACAGTTTGGGTGGGCCCATTTTGGGGGTGGGATAGAATCTCAGGGGATCTCCAGGGTAGAGCAAACTGTGTTAGCCAGGATGATGGAGTCTCAGATATGGTGCCTGCCTGCCAGCTTTGTGACTCTGTTGGTGGAGGTTTCAGAAAAGGGAAAATAGCCCACATTTCTGTCTGGGAGAAGGCTGTCCCCCAGCTCCTGCCTTGAGGCCAGACACCTCAGTTCCTCCCTGTATGCCAGTGGTGCCTTTCAAGGTGCTACTCAGGTACTGGAGCTCAGAGGATGTGAGTATAAGTCTGTGTGTGGGTTATTTAAGGAGAACTTCGTGGGCCTCTGGAATTGTCTTCCACCAATCCCTGCTGGTTTTTGCAGCAAGAACTTATGGGGACGTATCTTCCTGTCAGTGGAACCCTGAGCTGGGGGACCTGATATGAGACTGGGATTATTCACTCCTGAAATATCCCTCTTGAATTTTTATTCACCACATATGGATGTGGGACCAGCCCATTCTGCATCTCCACCCCTCCTACCAGTCTGGATGGATATAGTTTCTTTAATTCCATAGTTGTCAGACCTCCATTCAGCTTACTTTCTGATGGTTCTGCACGATGGTTGTTCTATATTTTAGTTGCAATTTTGATGTGGTTGTGAGAGGAGGTGAGCTGTGTTTACCTATGCCACTATCTTGATGGGAAGCCATGAGTTCTTTCAATAATAAATAAAGGTAAAGATTGTATATTTTTTGAGTTAGTGGGCCTAAATATTGGCCGATATTTTTCTCTCAAGAAAAAAGAAGGTATTTTTGTAAACTGGACTTTTCTGAAGAAGATTAATGACCAGCAATACTTCTAGTGACCCAGAATTATGGAAGTACGGAACTGCATCCAGGTAAAGCCACCAACCACATAGGCAATATTGAAATACATAGTTGAATCTATGGCCGTACCACCCTGGATATGCCCAATCTTGTCTGAAATGCATAGTTGACCCTGACTAAAGTGATCTGATTTGAAATGTAACCAGGCAGAACTTTGGTTTTAAAGCATCATCACAACAGAGTACCTGATGTATCTTTTGCTTTCTTGGACATGAAACACTTTTATAACAATAATTTATTTAGTTTTGGTCCTGAAACTTCAGAGATTTCAATTTTTCAATATTCTAATTATATGATGTCTTAATCATGAATGTATTTTCAGGAAGAATTTGCACGAAAGCTCATTACAGTTATAGCTAGTGTATTATTCATATAAAATGCTTTGTTTGCTTCAAAATTATAATTGCCTGTACATAAAAGAAAATTATTGCAAAATTTTGACTAGTAGGAAATTACTAAGCCATACCTGAATGCCTTCTGGTTTACCAGACAATACAATATTATTCAGATATCAAATTCAAACCAACCCAAAGACTGATAAAGTTATGTATTTCTTTTTTTCTAATATATTTTATTGATAATGCCATTACAGTTATCCCATTTCAACCCTTCATTCCCTTCTACCCTGAACACCCCCTCCTACCCACACTCCCCCACTTTACTTCATGTCCATGTGTCATACGTTCTTTAGCTTCTATATATCCCACACTACTCTTGCCCTCTCCCTATTTTCTCCCCAGCTTCTATACTATTTATTTTCTGTACCTTCTTCCCCCACCCTCCTCCCACTCCCCTGTTGCTAACATTCCATGTGATCTCCATTTCTGTGACTCCGCTCCTGTTTTAGGTGTCTGCTTAGTCTGCTTTTGTTTTAGGCGTGGATGCTAATAACTGTGAGTTTCCTGTCCTTTCACAGTTCATATTTTTATCTTCTTTTTCTTAGATGAGTCCCTTTAACATTTCCTATAATAAGGGCTTGGTGATGATGAACTCCTTGAACTTGACCTTATCTGAGAAGTGCTTTATCTGCCCTTCCATTCTAAATGAAAGCTTTGTTGGATAGAGCAGTCTTGGATGTATGTCCTTGCCTTTTGTGACTTGGAATACTACTTTCCAGCCCCTTCTTGCCTGTAAGGTCTCTTTTGAAAATCAGCTGACAGTCTGATGGGAACTCCTTTGTAGGTAACTGTCCCCTTATGTCTTGCTGCTTCTAGAATTCTCTCCTTCATTTTAATCTTGGCTAATGTAACTATGATGTGCCTTAGTGTGTTCCTCCTTGGGTCCACCTTCTTTGGGACTCTCTGAGCTTCCTGAACCTCCTGGACATCTATTTCCTTTGCCAGATTGGGGAAGTTCTTCTTTATTACTCATTCAAATAAGTTTTCCACTTGTTGCTCTTCCTGTTTCCCTTCTGATGCTCCTATAATTTGGATGTTGGAATGTTTAAAGATGTCCTGGAGGTTCCTAAGCCTCTCCTCATTTTTTTGAATTCTTGTTTCTTCATTCTTTTCTGTTTGGCTGTTTCTTTTTTCCTTCTGGTCCACTCCATTGATTTGAGTTCCAGTTTTTTTCCTATCACTATTGGTTCCCTGTTCATTTTCCTTCATTTCACTTATCATTACCTTCATTTATTCATCTAATTTGTGACTAAAATCAACCAATTCTGTGAGCATCCTGATCACCAGTGTTTAGACTGTGCATCTGATAGGTTGGCTATCTCTTGGTCACTTAAAAGTATTGGCTCTGGGGCTTTGAGCTGTTCTGTTTGAGTCATTTTTCGTCAGGTGGCACCTGTCATGTTTGGGTGGTGGAGCTTTAGGTGTTTACCAGGGCATGGCAACCTAGTAGAAGGGTTGTAACGCTATCTGTGGGGGCGGGGTCAGAGAGGGAACAATGGCACCTGTTCCATGCTCTCTCAGATTTGTGTCCCCTCTGTTGCCTCCCACAAAGAAGCTGGGTCCCCGTGGCACTGGTTTCCAGGTGGGAGGACCTATGTACATTCCAGGACCCTGAGGGTCTCCCCAAGGACCTCTCCTGTGAGGCTGAGAGTCTCTCCTAGCACCTTTTCAATAGATGTTTTTAGGCTTTATTTCCTGTCACTGGGGTCCTGGGCTGTGTGGTCGTCTCACTGTTTGCTCTAGCCTAGTTTATCTGTGTGCAAATGTTTGTCCACGGTCAGCTAACCTCCCTGTGTGCCTTACATGCTGTGCTTTGCTCATCTCCTCGAGTCTGGGGTCTGCAAGCTCTGTGCCATCTATGCTCCCTGGTGCTCCCAGGTCTGCCAGCTACTGCCTTTTCCTGCAGTGTTTCCTCTTCACTGACTGCCAACTCTACCCCTCTTACCAGTCTGGTTGAATGGTTGTTGGACTTCCGTAGTTCAATTTTCTGTGTTCTGGTTGTATTATTGTTTTAAAATCTTTTTTGTCCTTAATCTTGATTGTGCGAGGAAGCACAGTGTTTCCACTTATGCCTCTATTTTGGCCAGAAGTCTCAGTATTGAGATTCTAAAACACGCCCATCTTCCTAGGTCCACAGAAGACTCAAGCACTGTAGACTCCATGTGCTACAAGTCTGTATTTCTTAAACTTATTTTAGATTAGTTCATAAAAATTTTCAGGTCAAGTTTTATATAAATCCTATGCTTTACATTTTTAGAAAGACTCCAAATGTATGTGTTATGAATATAATTTCATAAACATAATTAATAGTATTTCCTGATGTTTTAATATTTATATTGCAAAAACCTTGCTTCATTGTTAGAAAGTACAATAGTTTACATCTCATTAAGTGTTAGAGTTTCTTATAATTCTAGCTACACTTTCATAGTGTAGTAGTTTTATCTTTTGTTGGTATATTATTTGTCAAAACTAATCTCCTACAGACTACTGATCCCTTACAAAATAATTAATGAAAAAGAAAATCAGAATACAGCAAATACTGTTTTTCATCCATCAATGTGTCAAGGGAATTATATCCACTATGTGAGATATTGTGCCTTAGTGTTTTCCTAGAGTATTTGTGATATGGTATCTTGGCTGATTGCTAAATATTGACTATTACTCAATTTTTTAAATAATGCATGTGATTGAATAAAATGTGTTCTGTAAATAATTTGATAAAATCACTTCTATTGACAGAGTTACTCACAAATAAGAAAATGTTTAAAGCCTGACTCTTTGAACCAAGATCCTCATAAGGACAGTTTTAGTAAAAGAAGGTATCACTGAGGATTTTGTTCTCATTGTGGGTGTTCACATATTGTTCTGTGTTCTCGAGTGGTCAGTCTGTAGGGCAGACATAAGTTCAACAACCTCCCCTCTATCTCTTGAGCATAGAGGAAGCTTGAATCCCCAGCCTCTTCTGCAGTTAGGTTGGAGCCATGTTAGGCTTTGGTAAATGGAATAGAGAGAAATAATTGTAGCCTAGTCATGAAAGATGTGATCCTCTTTGATCTCACATACTGTCTGGAGGTAACATGTGCTGGGATAGTGAAACTACCATGATGGAACTTCCACCATGATGGTGGAAGCCTAGGTCCTGGGACCCTCCTCCTGATGGAACTGCCCAGAAAAATAGTTCAGCCAGGCACATCCGTATTGTACTTTGTATGAATGTCAAATAAATATTTGTTGAATTAAGCAACTAAGATCTTTATTTGTTTATTGTAGCAACTAGCAAGTGCTATCCTGAGTCATACAACTGGCAAAAATGCAAGATTTTATGAGAACTTTAAAAAGTAAAAATTCTCAAATTGGGACATAAAATGAAAGTACTTTGCATGATGACTCTTATATTCTTAACATTTAGAAATCTTCTACACAAATAGAATTTCACATCACATTTAGGAATAAGAATACATATATAAATAAAGAAAGATATATTTCATTTTAGAATAAATTTCAGAATTATTTTTGGATTATGTTGTAAAAAAACATCATTCATTCAAAATATGACAGAGATATACATGCATCTCTTCCAAAAATTAATGTACTGTAACAATACCCTAGCAACATATTTTTAAAATATTTTATTTTTATATTTTTTTTAGGAAGGGGAAAGGAGATCGAGGGAGAGAAACATGAATGTATGGTTGCCTGTTGTGTGACTCTTCTGGGGACCTGGCCTGAAACACATGCATGTGTCCTAGACTGGGAATCAAACTGGCAACCCTTTGTTTTGCAGGCAGGCACTCAACCACTAATCCACACCAGCCAGGGAAAATGTTTTTAAAAATAGCTTATTGAGAGTTTATGGGTAATGGAGAAAGCAACTGAAAGCAGGCTGAAAGCAAAGCAAGTGGCATTGGTCCCTCTTAGACTCCTCCCCCATAGATAGTACCACAATTGCAGAAACGTGGGTCACCCTTCCCAGGTGAATACCTAAGTTTCCACCCCTTACAACATAACAGGCATGCCAAGACAAAGAAATATGGCCCAAATGAAAGAACAGATCAAAGTTCCAAAACTAGAACTAAGTGATGAAGAAATAGCCAACCTATATAAGATGCACAATTCAAAACACTGGTAATCAGGATACTCAGAGAAACGATTGAGTAAGGTCACAAAATAAAGGAAAATTTGAAGGCTATGCAAAGTGAAATAAAGGAAAATGTACAGGGAACCAACAGTAACAGGAAGGAAAATGGGACTCAAATCAACACTTTGAGTAGAAGGAAGAAATAAACACTCAATCAGAACAGAATGAAGAAACAAGAATTCAAAAAAAAAAAAAAATGAGGAGAGGCTAAGGAACCTATGGGACACCTTTCAAAGTTCCAACACCTGATTCATAGGGGTGCCAGAAGGCGAAGAGGAAGAGCAAGAAATGCAAAACTTATTTGAAAAAATAGTGGAGAATTTTCCCAATCTGGCATAGGAAATAGACTTCCAGGAAGTCCAGGAAGCCCAGAGTGTCCTAAAGAATTTGAACTCAAGGAAGCACACACCAATGACATCATAATTACATTAGCCAAGATGAAAGATAAGGAGACAATCTTAAAAGCAGCAAAATAAAAGGAGACAGTTACCTACAAAGAATTCCCATAAGACTATGGGCTGATTTCTGAAAAGAAACTGTGCAGGCAAGAAGGGACTGGAAAGAAATATTCAAAGTCATGAAAGGCAAGGATCTACATCCAAGAGCACTCTATACAGCAAAGCTATGATTCAGAATGGAAGAGTAGATAAAGTGCTTCTCAGATAAAGTCATGTTAAAGGAGCTCATCATCGCCAAGCTCTTATTATATGAAATGTTAAAGGGACTTATTTAAGGAAAAGATGATCAAAACTATCAACAGTAAAATGACAACAAACACAACTATTAGCAAATGAATCTACACACACACACACACACACACACACACACACACACACAAACTGAGCAAACAATTAGAACAGGAACAGAATCACAGAATTGGGAGGTTATCAGTGGTTTGGAGAAGGGAGAATGGGGGAAAAGTTGTAGGGAATAAGAAGCATAAATGGCATTTCCCTGACAAAATAGATAGGGGAGAGTTTAAGAATAGTATAGGAAATGGAGAAGCCAAAGAATTTATATGCACAACCCATGGACATGAACTTAGGTGCGGGTGAATGCTGGTGGGAGCATTGCAGGGCAGAGGAGAATAAAAGGGACAAAAATGGGACAACTGTAATACCATAATCAAGAAAATATACTTTAAAAATAGCTTATTTCCTAGTTACGGGTTTCCAGAACCTAACCAAAGGTCCAGAGTAGACTGCATACTCTCTATTAGCATACAGAGGAATAAATAGAATTGAGTACATTTTGAGGAGAAAGCAAAAAATTAGACCAACCTGTAATCAAAATCAGCTTCAATAGACTATGTTGTGTAAGGTCTTTCAGGATTCAATATAAAATGACCTAGAGATATTTGCAAAGTTATCAGTTGATCTACTGAGAAAGTTCACAATAATTATCTTTTCCAAAGGCAAATAATTAGTTATATTCAGTCTTTATGTTCAGTGTAGAAATTAAACAGATTCTCTTCTCTTAGGATGTTATGTCAGAGAGACTTAATTAAGACTATTGGATTGAAATCTTAGTTTATAAACCTGTATGTTCTCAAAGAACGAAATTTCTTATAATATAAAAGAAAAAACTCATATCCTTTATTTATTTTAACAATATCATTGCGCATATAAAATTTCACAAAAATTGTGGATAGTTACCATGTATTATAAATTAAATTAAAATTAAAATTTTCAAGATCTATTCCAATGGAATACTGTATTCATACCCTAAATTTCCCCTGATCTCCTTGTAGCAAATGAATTCATGGCTCTCTGTTCATCTATTTTCAAGCCTTGGATCTACTGGGAAGATTTGGGTAAGAGGTATATAGATCTCTTAGAAGGGTTATTGCACTGAAAAAAAAAGGGAAATTGCATTAAAAAAGGAATAATAACATTAAATAAGTGCTGTGAAGTAAGTGTTACTATTTTCTGGGCCTGAAAGAGAGCAAGTGTGAATGCATTATTGGGAGGGAGAAAGATAAAGAAAATTTGGGGAAGAAATTGTAAATACTAATGAGAGATCTGGATTGCACATTGACTCTTCAGGACAGAGTGAGTAAATAAGTCATCCTTCAGCCTCCAGACCCTTCAGACTCTAGAGCACAGTGCATAATCTATGAGTTAGTTTACGAAGTGATCAGCTAAATGAAGAAGGTCCAATCAACCACTCCTACATTAAAGGAATAATTATAACAATGTTAATAATAACTTATAGTGATACCTTTTTATTGTAGTTTTTCCATTTCATTTTCCCCTTTATTTCCCTTTCACTTCTGCAACCACAATACTGTTGTCCACATACATGAGTCTTATCTTTATAAGCTACATATTTATTTTTGTACACATAATTAAAAAACAGTTTTTTTCATCTGTGGATTAGACATAATAATCATCCAGACTGAGCATTTTATGAACCTGCTACTCTGCCAGGGACTACTTAAAATCAGAACTTCCTTAAAGATTACAGGTCAGCTTAGTGATATAAAGTAAGACCCATAATGATACAAAGCACTGTTAAGTGTCAAATAATTGTTCTCAACTGTACACATACTAGATGTTTAGATGAAGTGATAGTCACTTGGCTGGGAGTAAAAAGAGGTAGGATGTACAATTTTATGTAGATTCAGACCCATCATGCAATTAAAGTTCAGAAAATTAAATCCTAAAGAGGAAACACTTTGCTGTCCCATTTTCATTTTTTTACCTTATTTCCACTTTTATCATCTCTCTTTCTCCATCTTTATATCCCTCACATCTGTCTTTCTCACATGCCACCCCCAGGCACATGCACACATACACATACAAGAATGGCTAATAAGATAGGCTGGAATAATTACTTTTTATTATTTTGTCTGGTTATATCTGCATATCTAAAGCTGTGATGATAAAAAAACTACCCTTACTCATAGATGGTATTTGTGCTTTACTTTTAGAATTCTTAATATTAAAGAACTGTATTTTACTTTTCTGGTTAGAAGATGGCTATCCATACATCAAAAGGAGACATGAATTCTTCATTATTTTTAATGAAAACATTTCATTTAGGTTTCAGATTATTTTTTAAAGATTTTATTTATTTATTTTTAGAGAGAGTGGAAGGGAGGGAAGAAGAAGGAGAGAAACATCAATGCATGGTTGCCTCTTGTACGCCCCACACTGGGAACCTGGCCTGCAGCCCGGGCATGTGCCATGACTGGGAATAAAACCAGAGATCCTTTGGTTTTCAGGCCAGTGTTCAATCCACTGAGGCATACCAGCCAGGGCAGGTTTCAGATTATTAACACATTTGATTCAGCCATCTTAATTTTTAAAGATTTATGTCTCTTTCTCTACTGACTCAATAAAAAAGAAACAGGTAAAAAAGGAAATACCATATTTATGAGGTCTAAAGAAATACCTTTATTATTTTCATTATTGCTATGATGAAGCAAATCAAGATGGGACATTATTTTCTTTTAAGCAAAGACACTAAACTACCAAATTAAATGATTGAATTAAAGTAAAACAATAGTTTTAATATTTTGTTCCCACTTTTCTTGCCAAACATAAGTGTTTTGCTTAATGCTTTCTCACTGACAATATAATGATATGAAATTAAATATATGCTTTGAGCTTGGTATATCTGACTATAGACTGCTTGATAAAGATTTAAAAGGATACTTATTATTGATTAATTTAATTAAAGATTGTGCAGATACATAATTGTTCATATGAATGTTATGTTGTCATATAAATTTTTCAATATAAAAAATATATATTTTGCTGTAACTATGGCTTTTATTTTTATATATTTTTAATTTTTTCATTTATTTCATTGTTCAGTTACAGTTCTACCCATTTTCCCCCATTGCTCTCCCCTGCCCTACCCACCTCCAACTTCTACCACATTCAATCCTCTTGCTGTTGTTCTTTCCATGAGTCCTTTGTACATGTTCCTTGACTTGATCCTGATCGTTCTTACCCTTGTTATCCCACTCCCCTGACTCTGTTTACTGTCAGTTTGTTTTTTGCTGCCTGACTTACTTCACTTAGCATAACACTTTCCAGTTCCATCCCTACTGTTGCAACGGGTAGGAATTCCTTCTTTGTTTCTGCTGTGTAGTATTCCATTGTGTAAATGTACGACAGTTTTTTTATCCACTCATTTACCGACAGGCATTTAGGCTGCTTTTAGCATTTGGCTGTTGTAAATAAAGCTTCTGTGAACATTGTGGTGTATAGTTTCTTTTGAACTGCTGTTTTGGGATTCTTAGGTTATAACCCTAGCAGTGGAATTGCCAAGTCAAATAGCAGTACCATTTTCAGGTTTTGAGGAAATTCCAACTATTTTCTACAGTGGCTGCACCAGTCTGCATTCCCACCAAGAATGTACTAGGGTTTCCTCTGCTACACAACTTTATCAGCACTTGTTTTTTTGTTGATTTGATTATGATGGCCATTCTGACCAGTGTTAAGTGGTGTCTCACTGTGGTTTTAATTTGCATCTTTCTGATGGCTAGTGATGCTCAGCATCCTCTCATATGTCTCTGGGCCCTCTGTATGTCCTCCTTGAAGAAGTATTTGTTAAGGTACTTTGTCCATTTTTTAAATTGGATTGTTTGTTTTCCTGGAGTAGTGTCATGTGACTTCTTTATATATTTTGGAGGTCAAACTCTTGTCCGAGGCATCATTGGCAAATATGTTTTCCCATATAGTTGGTTCCTTTTCATTTTACTATTGTTTTCTTTATCCATGCAGAAGCTTTTTAATTTGATGAAATCTCATTTTTTTATTCTTTCTTTGATATCACTTGCTGTAGGGATATCAAATATTGGTGAATATATTACTGGTGGAATATCTGAGATTTTCCTGCCTATGTTCTCCTCCAGGATTTTTATGATATCAAGACTTATATTTAAGTCCTTTATCCATCTTGAGTCATATTTCTGTATGGTATAAGTTGGTAATCAACTTTCATTTGTTTTTCATGTACCTGTGCAGATACCTCAAAACCATTTGTTGAAGAGGCTATTTTTACTCAATTTTATGCTCCTTCCTGCTTTGTCAAGTATTAATTGACTATAGACACTTGGGTTTATTTTGGGATCTCTCTATTCTGTTCCATTGATCCATATGTCTGTTCTTATACCAGTACCAGACTGTTTTGATTACAGTGGCTTTGTAATATATTTTGATACCAGGTATTGTGATCCCTCCTACTTTCTTCTTCTTTCTCAAAATTGCAGATGTTATTCAGGGTCATTTATGATTACATATACATTTTTGAATATTTATTTTATATACGTGAAATATGTCATGGGTATTTTAATAGGGATTGCACTGAATATATAAATCGCGTTTGGTAGTATGGACATATTGATTATATTAATTCTTCCAATCCATGAACATGGTACATACTTCCATTTATTCATGTCTTCCTTAATTTCTTTCTACAGTGTTGTGTAGTTTTCTGAGTACAGTTCTTTTTTTCCCCTTGGTTAGATTTATTCTTATGTACTTTATTTTTCTTGTTGCTATTGCAAATGGGATTTTTTTTGTAAATTTCTGTTTTTGATATTTAATTGGTGTACAAAATTACCTTTCAATTTTGAATATTGACTTTGTATCCCACAGTTTTGCCAAATTCACTTATTAGGTCACAAAGTTTTTTTTGTGTGTGTGCAGTGCCATTTGTTTCTCTGTACACTACTATGTCATCTGCAAACAGTGACAGCTTTACTTCCTCCTTTCCAATTTGAGTGTCTTTCATTTATTTTTGTTCTGTAACTATGGCTGTCACAACTCAAGTACTGGAATGAAGGGAGACAAATAATATTTTACAGTATATTATATAAAATGCAACATATTAAATTATAAGCCTTCAATGACAAAAATAGTCTTTTTTTGGTAACTCTTCCTTATGTAATAGATATATTTTAAATAAGAAAGTTTTCTTTTAACATTATTATTATAAAAATATATAATACCTACAAGAAGTAAAAATAAATAATATCATACATGAAAGTAGTAGAATTCCTCTTCAAATCTCCTCTATCCCATTCTTAAGGTCATAAAACATAATTTTTCTTTATTTTCTTCAAGCCCTCAATCATGCATTTGTGTGATTTTGTATGCAAATATTAAAATATTAACATAAGTAGGGTTTATGAACATCAATTATAGACATCTTCAATTTACATTTTTTTTTATTGTTCAAGTAGAGTTTTTTGCCTCTTCCCCTGACCCTCCCCACCACCCTACCCCTCCCCACTTCCCTCCCATTTCCATCCCCCAATTATTGTCCATGTGTCCTTTATAATTGTTCTTGCAAGCACTTCCCCTTTTCTCCTGAATTCCCTCCCCTCTGGTTACTGTCAGCCTGTTCTCCATTTCAGTGTCCTTTGTTATATTTTGCTTGTTTGTTTGTTTTATTGATTAGGTTCCTGTTAAAGGTGAGATCACATGATATTTGTCTTTCATAGTCTGGTTTAGTTCCCTTAGCATAATACTTTCCAGTTCCATCCATGCTGCTGCAAAGGAGAGGAGCTCCTTCTTTCCTTCAGCTGCATAAAATTCCATTGTGTAAATATACCATAGTTTTTTTTTATCCATTCCATTTACTGATGGGCACCCAGGTTGCTTCCAGCACTTGGCTATTGTAAATCATGCAGCTATGAACATCAGAGTGCAAAGGTTCTTTAGGATTGTTCTTTAAGGTTTTTAGGATATAATCCTAGCAGTGGAATTGCCTGGTCAAAAGGCAGTTTCATTTTCAGATTTCTGAGAAAATTCCATACTGTTTTCCATAGTGGTTGCACCAGTCTGCAATTCTACCAACAGTGCACCAACTTACCTTTCTAAATTATATATGTAGAATGTGTTATTTATTTTGTGTATATAGGACTAATGTTTTCTTTATAAATTATTCCATTATATACCACATATAATGCACTATGCATACACTATGGTTCATTTTAATATTCTTTACAATCATTTATGTTATTTATAAGTTTGCTATAATACATCCTGTTTATGTTTTCTTGCACATTTATATTTCCATAGTCTGTCTGTGGAAGTGGAGTTACTGATCCACATTGCATGACAGTTCAAATTTTGTATATATTGTCAAATTTCATACTAGAGAGCACTACTAAATTCTGTTCCACCACAGGATATTCAAATCCCTGTTCTGCACAGTAGAATGAATAAAAAGCAGGATAGATGAAGCAGAAGGTTGGATCAGCGAGCTGGAGGACAAAATAGAAAAAAACACCCAGAAAGAGCAGAAAAAGGAAAAGAGACTCAGAAAAAATGAAGAGGGATTAAGAGAAATACAAGACAATATGAAATGTAATAATATCCGAATAATAGAGATACCAGAAGGAGAAGAAGAAGAAAAAGGGATAGAAAACCTATTTGAAATAGTAATGATGGAAAACTGCCCTAATCTGATGAGAGAAAAAGTCGCACAAATTCAAGAAATACAGAGTCCCAATCAAGAGGAACCCAAAGAGGCCCTCTCCAAGACACATCATAATGAAAATGGCAAAATGCAAAGACAAAGAGAGAGTCTTAAAGGCAGAAAAAGAGAAAAAGGAAATAACATACAAGGGAGCACCAATGAGGTTAGCGACTGACTTCTCAATGGAAACGCTTCAAGCCAGAAGACAATGGCAAGAAATATTCCAAGTAATGAGAACTAAAGAACTACAACCAAGGATACTTTACCCAGCAAGACTTTCAATCAAGATAGAAGGCCAAATAAGGAGCTTTTCAGACAAAAGAACTCTAAAAGAATATACCTCCACCAAACCAGCTCTGCAAGACATGCTAAAGGGTCTGCTTTAAGGAAAAGAAGGAAGAGAGAGAGAGAGAGGAACACAGGTAGGAAGATGACAATGAAGAAGAACCTATCAGTAATAACCTTAAATGTAAATGGATTATTGCTCCAATTAAAAGACACAGAATAGCTGAATGGATAAGAAAGCATGACCCACACATATGCTGCCTACAAGAGACCCACCTTAGGACACAGACCTACACAGATTGAAAGTAAAGGGCCAGAAGCAAATATTCCAAGCAAATGGACAGGAAAAAACAGCTGGGGTAGCAATATTCACATCAGACAAAATAGATTTCGAAAAAAGGGCCATAAAGAGAGACCCAGAAGGTCACTTTATAATACTAAAGTGAAGAATCAACCAAGAAGACATAAACATTGTAAATATATATGCACCCAATATAGGAGCACCCAAATACATAAAGAAAATCTTGGAGAACTTCAAGAAAGATATAGACAGCAACACAGTTATAGTAGGGCATTTTAACACCCCACTGTCAAAAATGGACAGATCCTCCAAACAAAATATCAAGAAAGATGTGACATTGAACAAAGCCCTAGATGAAATGGATCTCACGGATATATATAGAGCCCTTCTTCCCAAAGAAGCTAAATACACATTTTTCTCAAATGCACACGGAATATTTTCAAAGATAGACCACGTGATAGAACACAAAATAAGTCTCAACAAATTCAAGAAAATTGAAATCATACCAAGCATTTTCTCTGAACACAAGGGAATGAAATTAGAAACTAACCCCAAGGGAAAACACCCCAAATACTCAAAATCATGGAGTTTGAATAGCCTTTTATTAAAAAAATGAATGGGTCAAGAATGAAATTCGAGAAAAAATCAAAAAGTTTCTGGAAAATGAACTCACAACAACTCAAAATTTATAGGACACAGCAAAGGCAGTCCTGAGAGGGAAGTTCATAGCAATACAGGCCTACCTAAAAAAGATAGAAACATTTCACACAAACAATCTAACCCTATGCCACAAGAACATGAAGAACAACAAAGACAGCTCAAATCTAGTAGAAGAAAGGAAATAACTAAGATCAGAGCAGAATTAAATGCCATACAGACAAATAGGAAAATTCTAAGGATCAATGAATCAAGGAGCTCTTTCTTTGAAAAGATAAATAAAATCAACAAGACCTTAAACAGGCTCATCAAGAAAAAAAGAGAGAGGACCCAAATAAACACAACTA
Organism: Carollia perspicillata; assembly: GCA_004027735.1. Classification (NCBI taxonomy): domain Eukaryota; kingdom Metazoa; phylum Chordata; class Mammalia; order Chiroptera; family Phyllostomidae; genus Carollia; species Carollia perspicillata. The sequence goes on along the minus strand of PVKM010001388.1, from coordinate 14,015 downwards.
GAAATGAAAGAGGAGAGATTACAACTGGCACCACAGAAATACCAAGGGTTGTAAGAAATTACTATGAGGAGCTGTGTGCCAAGAAATTTGGAAACCTAGGTAAAATGGACAAATTTCTAGGAATGTATAATCTTCCAAGACTCAGTGAAGAAGAAGCAGAAAACCTGAACAGACCAATAACAGCAGATGAAATTGAAGCAATATTAAAACAAAAAAAACAAAAAACTCCTGACACACAAAAGCCCTGGACCAGATGGTTTTATAGGAGAATTTTACAGAGCATTTAAGGAAGAGCTAACCCTTATCCTTCACAGATTATTCAAAAAACTTCAAAAGGATGGAAGACTCCCAAACTCTTTTTATGAAGCTAACGTCATCGTAATCACCAAAACAGGTAAAGACACAACAAAGAAAGAAAACTTCAGGCCAATATCGCTGATGAATATAGACACTAAAATCCTCAACAAAATATTGGCAAACCGCATCCAAAAATACATTAAAAAGATCATACACCAAGACCAAGTGAGATTCATCCCAGGGATGCAAGGATGGTTCAACATTCGCAAATCAGTACATGTAATACACTACATAAACAAAAGCAAAGACAAAAAACACATAATCATATCAATAGATGCAGAAAAAGCATTTGATGAGATACAGAACCCATTTACGATAAAAACACCGGGCAAAGTGGGAATAAAGGGAGTATTTCTCAACATAATAAAGGCAATGTATGAGCGACTTACAGCCAACATCATACTCAATGGGTAAAAACTGAAAGCTTTTCCACTAAGATCAGGAACAAGACAAGGTTGTCCACTTTCACTGCTTCTATTCAACATAGTTTGGAAGTCCTAGCCACAGCAATCAGACAAGAAAAGGACATAAAAAATATCCAAATCAGAAAAGCGGAAACAAAACTGTCATTGTTTGCAGGTGACATGATAGTATACATGGAAAATCCTATAGACTCCACCCAAAAACTGCTTGACCTAACAAATAAATTTGGCAAAACAGCGGGATAGAAAGTCAATATCCAGAAATCAAAGGCACTTTTGTATATCAATAATTAATCAGCAGAAGAAGAAATCAAGAAAAATTCCCATTTGATATAGCAAAAAGAAAAATAAAATACCTAGGAATAAACCTAACCAAAGAAGTAAGAGACCTGTATGCAGAAAATACACAACACTGAAGAAATAAATCAAGGAAAACACTAACAAATGGAAACATATACCGTGTTCATGGATTGGAATTATTAACATCATCAAAATGTCCATATCACCCAGAGCAATTTACAGATTCAATGCAATAACTATTAAAGTACCAATGGCTTATTTCACAGACATATAACAAATACTTCAAAAGTTTATATGGAACCATAAATGAGCCTGAATAGGTGCTGCACTTTTGAAAAAGAAGAGCAAAGTAGGAGGGATCACAATACCTGATATTAAGCTGTATTATAAGCCCATTGTAATCAAAACAGCCTGGTACTGGCATAAAAACAGACACATGGACCAGTGGAACTGAATAGAGAACGCAGAAATAAACCCAAGTCTCTCTGGTCAATTAATATTTGACAAAATGGGCAGCAACATAAAATGGAATAAAGATAGCCTCTTCAACAAATGAGTGTTGGGAGAACTGGACAGCTACGTGCAAAAAAAATGAAACTGGAGCACCAATTTACACCATACACAAAAGTAAATTCAAGTTCAATAAAAGACTTAAATATAAGCCAAAACACCATTAAAGTCATAGAGCAGAACGTAAGCAGGAAAATCTCAGGTATTTCACGCAGCAGCATTTTTACTGATTTGTCCCCTAGAATAAGGGACATAAAGGAAAAAATAAACAAATGAGATCTCCCCAAAATAGAAAGCTTCTGCATGGGCAAAGAAAACAGCATTAAAATAAAAAGAGAACGAACCATATGGGAAAACATATTTGCCAATGATACCTCAGACAAGGGTTTAATATCCAAAATATATAAAGCACTTGCACGAATCTACTCTAAGAAAACAAGCAATCCAATTAAGAAATGGGCAAAGGACTTGAATAGACACTTCTCCAAGGAGGACATACAGATGATACAGAGACTCATGAAAAATTGCTCAGTACCGCTAGCTCTCAGAGAGATGCAAATTAAAACTACAATGAGATACCACTTCACATCAGTCAGAGTGGCTATCATAAACAAAGAAAAAAACAACAAGTGTTAGAGAGGATGTGGAGAAAAGGGGACCCTAGTTCACTGCTGGTGGGATTGCAGACTGGTACAACCACTATGGAAAACACTATGGAATTTTCTAAGAAAATTAAAAATGGAACTGCCTTTTCACCCAGCAATTGCACTGCTAGGATTATATCCCAAGAACCCTGAAACACCATTGCAAAAGAACCTATGCACCCCAATGTTCATAGCAGCACAATTTACAATAGCCAAGTGTTGGAAGCAACCTAGTTGCCCATGAGTAAATGAATGGATCAAAAAACTATGGTACATATACACAATGGAATTCTATGCAGCAGAAAGAAAGAAGGAGCTCCTACCCTTTGGGATAGCATGGATGGAACTGTAAAGCATTATGCTAAGTGAAATAAGCCAGGTGGTGAATGACAAATACCATATGATCTCACCTTTGACAGGAACCTAAACAACAAAACAAGCAAGCAAAATATAACCAAAGACATTGAAATAGAAAACAGGATGACAGTAACCAGAGGTGAGAAGGGAGGGAGTTTCAGGGGGAAAGGGGAAGGGGTCACAGGAACAAATATAAAGGACACATGGAAAAAACTCTAAGTGGGGTGGAAATGGGAGGTTGGTGGGGAGCACTGGGGGGAATGGACTGGGATGGGAGTAAAAGACAGAAAACTGTACTTGAACAACAGCTAAAAAAAAAAAAAATCCCTGTTCCTTACACCAACAGTAGATATATAATTTCTTCAGACTTTTTCATTGGAATGTTTAAAATTATCTTCCATATCTTTGGATTCCATGTTTGTAATTTACGTACTCACTAAAACTGATTGTTAACTCCAAATCAATTGTCATTGTGCTTTCTGGTTCATTCGTGGCCATTCTCAGACGCACGAACAGTTGGAACCACTAAAGACCATGTCCCGCCTGAAGAATAAGGAGATGGAGCCCTCTGATGTAACTCTTTGTTTCTACTCTCAGGCTGTTTGTGCCTGTTTTCTACATTTAGTACTTGTTGGTGATTTCACTGTTTCAGATGCCTTGACGTGTAGCACTGAGATACCATTTGGTGTCCTCAGAGCCTGAGAGCTGCAATGTTCTTTCAATAAACTTTGTTCAGGCCTGAGTTACGGGTCTATGGGTTGTGAGCTCAAAATTAGTAAGTCAAGAATGTTTATTAAATAAGATTTCTTTAAACAGAAACATCCATGAAACACGCTGATGTATTGATTGGTGGATGAAAATGTGACTAGAGGTTCACAGAAACCTGATCATATATTTATAATTTTAATTTTCAGTTTTTAAATATTGTTTTAGAATATATTTCATATATTTATTTGATGTATTTATTTTTATTACCTGTTCATAGCTTTTGTCTGTTTTCTTTAAATTGTTCCTTTTTCATCAATTTGTGTGTTTTCCTTACATTAGTAGCACTAAAAGTTTTCCTGAGACATATATTGGAAATATTTTGCCCAGTCCACTCATTGTCATTTTTCTGATATTTTTCAACAGCCATTATTTAATGTAAAGAAAGATATCCTCTCTTCCACACTTTATGGCTCTTTGGTTTTGCATCTGATGTGCTATACTTCTTTTTTTGTGTGTGTTGTTTGTTTGTTTTTACATAGCTCTGTGAATTATCTAGATTTTTAAAAATGTAATATAAAGATCACTTATACCCTCAATAAAAATGTATGGCTAAATTCCCTAATATTGTTTATTTAATAGTTTACTATTTTATCATTGTTTTCAGGTGCAAATTTTAAATTTGTATTTTTGGTTTTTTTTGGACTCCTGACAATTTGCCTTGTTACTTTTTGTATGAAAGGTTAGAATACTGTTACAATTACTCTTATTTTGTAGTACAACTTTGTATTTTTTGGCCACTCCTGTATCCAGCTATCATTTGTTTTCTCAGGATGAAGTGCTGGAAAATACTGGTGAAAGGGAACATATTCCTAAACTGCTATTTTCTCCATAGTTACCAAATAGTTCATGACAAGAGACCTTCTCTTTTTCTTGGTTACTGTTGAAGATTTAGTGAAATTACATTTTTTTAATTTATGGTCTTCTGAATACTATATAGAGTACCTTCCTTTTAGCAAAACATGGAATAACTTTATGGGTGCAATTGTGATCAGAGCTTCAGTTAGTCATCATCAATTGATGATTAAATTATAATCATCCATATTTCTTAACTTTTTAGGGTCATCTATACATTGTGGTGTAGATTATACCTGTTATAGAAAAATACCTTTCTTCAAATATTGCCTGATTACATTAATAGATTTGAAGTATTTTTGTATCTTCTTACATATATATTTCCTGGAGACATCTAAATATTCATGTATGAATTTTAATAGTTAACTTTTTAAGAAGCAACTGCTTTTTTATTTCTGGAACCACCTAAGTTTATCCCTATGTGCTGATATATATTGGACACTGTTTTTTAGAGAAAATAGACTTCCAGAGAAAATAGAATCTACCTAGTTTTATATCAGCTGCTTGTGACAAGTTTGTTGATCTGTATCAGAAATGTAATAAATATGTTCTATATCTGTTTGAGTAGTATAAAGTTAACATGCATTAAATAGATATTTCCATGATTCCTTTCACCTTTTTCAAATGCTGTTCAGCATATTGTTATTCTCAGCTGGACACATTTTCATAAAACCATAGATCTCTTTCCATAATCCATCTTTCCAAGCATGCCTTTCTGCACTCCAAGTATCATGATGCTCATGCATCATGTCTTGTGCAGAGATTTTTGTCAGAACATCAAATCACCCAGGTGACTCAGCCCTGCTACAGCCCAGATTTGGCACTCTATGACTTCTGGCTTTTCCCAAAACTAAAATCACCTCTGAAGGGAAGAGACAACAGACCATCAATGAGATTCATGAAAATATTACATGGAAGTTAATGGCTATTAGGAGAACTGTGTGAGGTCCCAAGGTACATACTTTGAAGGGGACTGAGGCATCATTGTCCTACATACAATGTCTCATATCTTCTTCACTAAATGTCTCTGTTTTTCATATTACATGGCTGGATACCTTGTGAAAAGGGAGAGATGACGGGAGAGAGAGAGCAGTGTTCCTTTAGTCGGATATTTGTCTTAGTTGTCAGATGGGTATTATTCAATAATTCAGTATTTAATTAAATCAAGGACATTTTTTCACAGAGATTAAAGATAATAAATAAAAATATTTTCATTTATTTGCTCCATCAAAATAGAACAACCCTATGTATATTTTTCCTTCTGTGTCATGTTTTCTTAGTTACTTCACCAGTTAAACCTAACATAATTAAATAGGAAATGCTTATTTTGTTATTATTGGTGTTTGTTTTAGATACAAATATAACTCATTGAACTTAACAAGCAAGAACTTTAAGGAAGCTGCCTAATGTATGCTACTCCTAATGATGCTGTGACTAAGGATGGTGAGACCAAGGATTTTGGGACCCAAAATGCCAGGAGTAAGAATGCTAAGACTAAAATGCTGGGCCTAAGAATGTTAAGACTAAGGATGCTGGAATTAAGGATTCTGGAACCAATCATGCTCATCTTAAAGATGCTGGGAATAAGGATGCCTGTTTACTAAGGCAGCATCAGCCTTGTGCACTAAGCACACACATGATATTACTTTAGGGGCTCTTAAATGTTCTTCCTGATTCTCTTTCCAGCTTTCCTCAATTCCTCTCACCTGTTCAATCTGTGACTTCTAATTCACTTCAAGTGATACAAACTTATCTGGAAAAAAGCATTATGTTTTTTTTTTGTGTGTGTGTGTTAGAGCTTTGGCTCTGGAATGAACTTTTCAGGTTCTTAGTTTTGGCCTACACCTTTATTACCAGTTCTCTGGATAATGTATGAACCCACTTTACAGCTCCCTATGCAAAAGGGTCAGTCAGATGTGAGGGGCAAGTGTTTCTCATAATAGTTAACACTTGGGAGAGCCAAACCCTGATCCATTGAGAAAGCTTTTCAGAGCCAGGTCTCCAAGGTTCTCTGTTGTGCCAATCCTCAGGTATTTGGTAGTGAAAGGTCATGGTGTCTAGGGCAGCTGAGATGCTTTATGGGATACTTAGGTTGTGTCAACAGTGGTTCTTTAACTCAGTCAGGAAATATTTTAAATATTTCAATATTTTGATTGGTTAATCTGAACCAGATCCCCCAGAACAATCTTCCTTGATATTAAATTATTTACATAAGAACTTTTCCAGACATGTTTTAAAGGAAAATAGTAATGTCAAGAAAACATAAAAGGAAAGAAATAACCATTGGAAGGGTGAAGAAAAATTGAAGTTTCTATGACATGTTGCTTTCTTTACAGAATGATACTCAGTGGTTACACATCAGCAATATCACATTATGTTCATTGTTGGAGAGACCCTGGTGAAGCGTCATCTCCTTTATTCCTTCCAGTTACTTCTCACCACAAGCCTTTTCTCTTTAAGTTAACCAGATATAGGTTCTCTGTTTTACAGTGGAAATTCCTGCTAAGGAATCTCTACCAAGTCTTGGGTACTTCTGCTGATATCCCCTAATGTAGGACTGATTGACTGAAGGACTCCATTATTTCTGGGTAGAACTTGATTTGTTGATAAATTTGGTTAAATTGTGGGTTGTTGGCTTATTGTACATTTGGAATAAGAGCAATGTCTTCAGGGACTTGTTAGGAAAACATCAGAATATTGCAGTGTGTTGATTAATTATTATGGCCATCAGTAAGATCTTTTAAGAAAGAGGTAAGGAATTAAAAATTTATAATAAACATTTTCATACTTGTTGTTGCTGTCCAAGAAAACTGAAATACTGATCACTTGATTCTTTGCATCAGTTGAAAATATACCTCTATCCAAATTTAAGGTCTAATATAATGACCTTTGGATTCTTAACCCTTTTTCAGGTATCTCTGCCTTGCCCATGGTTTTGATTTTGGTTGCACATGAGTTTTTTAAAAATGATGGTGATTTGTTCTCAGTCCCTGAAAGTCTTATTTTATTTGTTTTTCTTAGAGAGTGTTTGAGCATTGTTTTTAAAGTAATCCCTAGGTAATTCTTGAAGCATAATTCTTTCTCATTGAAGGATTCTCTGGAATGTAGCCTGAAGGACAGAATAATATCTCATATTTTGATTTATCTCAGTTTGAAACATTCATTTGTGAACTAGAGGGTGGTTGGCACCCAAGGCTTGCTGTGAGGAAACAAATTCTCATGTTCAGAGACTGTGCAGGTATGTGATCCTTGGGTGTGGTTTCTGACCAACTAAACCAGCCTGAAACAAACACATGATGCTTAGTGAGGTTTTTAAGATAATTATGTTGAAATAAAATGTGACTTTAATGTTCTGAATTTTTATTCTTGTGACAATTAAGTTAATTGTATGTAAATTACTTAGCATAGCACTTCACACAAAGTTATGATAATAATAATTATTATTATTACTGCTGTTACTATTACCTTCCCCATTCCTCCTCACCAGCATTGTGAACATTGAGAGCTAGAGAGCAGGTGTGTTCTGAGCAAGTCTAGTGAAAGGTGCCACCACATTGTTAGTGTGTTCCTCACATGCTGCAGCACAAATGATCCATGTGATGAGAACAGTTTTCTGGGACTCCTGGATGCTCTTCACTTAAGTAAAATTTTCTTGTCAGTAATAATTGGGGTACCAGAGTCAGTCTCTGAAGGCTACCCCTACATCTCCTCACAGTGTTGTTTATTGACAGTACAAATAGCACAATTTCAACAGCAAACAACCATGATTTATTGACACAGAGTTTGTTTTAGTATGTACTTCAGATGTCCCAATCAACTGAAGGCCCTGTAATGGCATGGATTGCTGGCAGGTTTCTGTGAGATATTCAGCAGGGGATGATCTGACAAAGGCCAACATGAGTGAGAGGGTGAGATTGAGAAGCCAGAAAAAGGGGTAAGGAGGCCACTCCCAGGGAAAGTATATGTCTAGGAGGATAAGAGAGCAATTGGGGCAGGGGTTAGGCATGAAACCCTAGATGAGTTCAGAAGTGGGAATAGCTTGTTCATGGTGCTGTGGAGTCTTGAGTTAGTGACTTTGTGATATCTGTCAAACTGCAACAATTCTGGAATGGATAGGTCGTTTCTTTTTGTCACTGTACTTTGTACTTTTGTACATTTGCACTTTTGTACATTCATTTGTACTTTGGTACTTAAAAATGTTGTTTACCTTTTTAAGGTTTTTTTTTTAAACTTTAAACCTAGTGTCATTCCCCCACCCCTGCCCCACCATTTTCTATCATTGACTGATATTTATGGTTTTGAACTTATTTGGCAAGAACTAGTTATTTTTCTTGAGGAAAATTCCTTCACATCAATTAAAAATTTCTTCACATCAATTAATATGACAAATGCTGGTCTTGAAATATTCTCCAATGTTTTGTTTATAGGTATGTTTCTTGTTGTTGATTGAGTTTGTGGCTTGTGTGGAACATTGGTCTGCAGTGTCCACAGTGTGTCTATCTGTGTGTAAGTTTGCGCTCACTTGTCTGTACACCTGGAGAAGGAGGAATGTAATGTTTTCTTTCCAGTATGTAAGGATATACAGCAACTGCCTTTTGTTGGGTTTACTGCCTGGATCCTTCATTGTCTGCTAACAGGTCATGCTTTTATTTAACTGTGTTCTGAAGGCTTCGATTTTCCCCTGATGTAGTGACATTCTGAAATGGGACCTTTGCTTCATTTCTACGCACATATATGTCTGGAGCCACACCTGCTCACTGATGGCAAATGCTTTGATCACAACCAGCCCGAGTTACATCTAGGAAAAGACAGGAAACTATTCCCAAGTTGTAAAATTTCTACCGCACATCAGTGCTGGGTTAAAGAAAAAAATACATCATTTTAGTTCATTTAATAATTAAACAAATGGTTCTGTTTGAATTTCTACTTGGAGAAAATATACTCATTGTAGAGAAGAGAGGGAGGAGTGTAACAAAATAAATGCAAGCATTGGGCTGAGAGAGCCTTAAGTGCAAATCCAATCTCAAACCCTTAGAAGCTGTGTGATATTTTTAAAGTAAGGACTTAATCTATATAAGTCCTCTTATTAAAATCAATAGTATTGCAATAACTTTTACTACAAAATGTCATTTTATAGATTAGAAATAGTGAATGGAAAGTGTTTGACAAGTAGTAGGCATTATCATGGTTACTATTACTTACAAAGACATGATTAGGTGGGGATATAATCTTCCTTAGAGTAATGTTCCTGAGAGAAACACTGTAAGGTTATAAAATAAAAACATTTCCTTTGATTTTGCTACAATATCACAAATATATATGGCATATATTTAGCAATAATTCATTAATAGTTTACTGTAACTCAAGATCAGGTTACAAATTTTCTTAATCTTTGATTTTGTGAAGTACCTCAATTAATAAAAGACCACAAAGTTGGAGTTCTGAAATGTTAATGCAGAGCTGGAGTTAAAACAAGGGACATATCACAAACATTACTCATGCTATATAGCTCTTGAAAACTCCATCCCTTGTTACAGAGAATCTAAATGACCAGACACTGGAGGGGTTAAGAGCATGATCCTTTATTCACGCGTGGTCCCAGAGGAGTCCAACTCCAAATTCTGGGCCCTGAAAAAAGGGGTTACAAAGCTTATATACTCTATCTCTTCCGGGCTATGTGGCAGAAGTGAGATACAGAAGCGGAATGCAGAGGAATGAAAGTGTTAATTCAGATTTCTTTATTTGGTTAGTCAGCACTCTATGTTTTGACTGGAGCAGTCCGGACCATTAGCACCTTATTTCCTGGCTGGCTCACTGGCTGGCCTTGCCCTTTGAACTGGGGGAGGGGGGTCCTTTGCTATGGCCTACTGGGTTTAGCTCACTTCCCTATATCACACTGAGGTAAAGAATTATTTGCCATGAAATGCAACTCACAAAATCAATAGCAGAAAGAAAGACCTATATTACATATTGTGGGGCCATTATGCTCAGGTCACAATTTCAGAGAATCTGAAAGTACCTTAAAATCTATTGTTGTTCACATAATAAATATTAGAATTATTGGCCATGTGTCCTTTATAAATGTTCCTGCAGATCCATCCCCCTTCTTCTCCCCCAAGGGGGTAGGATTGAGAGTGGAAGGTTGGTATGGCTGGGGTGGGGGTGATTGGTGAGGGGAAATGGAGACAACTGTACTTGAACAACAATTAAAAAAAGTTAAAAAAATAAACATTGTTTACATGAAGCTGGAGGAGAAGACATTAGACAACATTAAAACCTAAAAAAAAATAAATATTGGAATTATTGATATCTGTTTCACCAGTGAAAAGTTTAGATCTGGTAAACAGACAAAATCTGTTATCTGATATCATTTAAAGAGTATTTAGGGAAATCATCTAGAGACAAGTTGAAATTTCTAAAAATTTGCATCTTACTTTTAACATACTCCTCTGTGAAACTTGAGGCAGAGCTCTTCTTTTAGGATTCACCAAACTTCAAATGTTATTCTGATGGCCTGTATCATTTCATGTGTATCTTCTTTCATTTTTTATTTTATTTTATTCTTTAAAGATTTTATTTATTTATTTATTTTTAGAGAGAAGGAAGGGAGGGAGAAAGAGAGGGAGAGAAACATCTATGTGTGGTTGCCTCTCATGTGGCCCCCACTGGGGACCTGGCCCACAACCCAGGCATGCACTCCAACTGGGAATCAAATTGGCAACCCCTTAGTTCATAGCCCACCCTCAATCCACCAAATGTATCTTCTTTTAATTAGATCATCATACCATGAGGGAATTTAGAAAATAATTTACATAGTGAATTGTGTCCAAGCACATCTTTTAAGCTGTTGATTGCAATCTTTGTTCATGTATGGGAAACAATCTTAATGTGAAAATACTTCATAAGATATATACCATGATATTATCATTGGTAATTATTTTTAGCATATATCTAATAATAAAAAAAAACTACCACAAATTCAATAACAACTTCAGTGATATGGTATTAAAATAAATTTACAATGCATTTAAAATAGCACACATGAATTAATTATTTATTCACTAAAGATAATATTTTATGTATCTAGCACAGAATTGATTTATTATTATTATTTTATTTTATTTTATTGTTGCTCAAGTACAGTTTTCTACCATTTACTCCCATCCCAGCCCACTACTGAGCCCTCCCCACCTCCTTCCCTTTTCCACCCTGCCTTGTTTTAGTCCATGTGTCCTTTATACTTGTTTCTACAAACCTTTCCACTTTTCCCCTAAAATTCCCTCCCCTCTCCCCTCTGGTCACTGTCAGCCCGTTATCAATGTCAGTTTCTTTGGTTATATTGTGCTTGTTTGTTTTGTTGACTAAGTTCCTCTTAAAGGTGAGATCATATGGTATTTGTCTTTCACTGCTTGGCTTATTTCGCTTAACATAATGCTTTCCAGTTCCATCCATGCTATCTCAAAGGGTCAGAGCTCCTTCTTTCTTTCTGCTGCATAGAATTCCATTGTGTAAATATACGATAATTTTTTGATAAAGTCACTTACTGATGGGCACCTAGGTTGCTTCCAGTACTTGGCTATTGTAAATTGTGCTGCTATGAACATTTGGGTGCATAGGTTCATTTGGAGTGGTGTTTCCAGATTCTTAGGATAAAATCCTAGCAGTGGAATTGCTGGGTCAAAAGGCAGACCCATTTTAAGTTTTCTGAGAAAATTCCATACTGTTTTCCATAGTGGTTGTCCCACTTTGCAATCTGACCAACAGTGTACTAGGGTTCCCTTTTCTCCACATTCTCTCCAACACTTGTTGCTTGTTGCTTTGTTTATGATGGCTATTCTGACTGATGTGAAGTGGTATCTCATTGTAGTTTTAATTTGCATCTCTCTGAGAGCTAGCGGTACTGGGCAATTTTTCATGAGTCTCTGTATCCTCTGTATGTCCTCCTTGGAGAAGTGTCTATTCAAGTCCTTTGCCCATTTTTTTAATTGGGTTGCTTGTCTTCTTAGAGTGGAGTCCTGTGAGTTCCTTATACATTTTGGAGATTAAACCCTTGGCTGAGGTATCATTGGCTGACACATTGTCCCAGACATTTGGTTCTCTTTTTATTTTAATACTGCTTTCTTTAGCCATTCAGAAGCTTTATATTTTGATGAGATCCCATTTATTTATTCTGTCCTTTATGTCCCTTGCTCTAGGAGACATATCAGTAAAAATGTTGCTGCATGAAATATCTAAGTTTTTCCTGCCTATGTTCTTCTGTAGGACCTTAATTGTGTCATGACTTATATTTAAATCTTTTATCTACCTCAATTTACTTTTGTGTATAGTGTAAGTTGGTGATCAAGTTTCATTTTTTTGCATGTGGTTGTCCAGCTCTCCGAACACTTTTTTACAAGACGCTATTTTTACTCCATTTTATGTTGCTGCCTCCTTTGTTGAATATTAATTGACCATAGAGAGTAGGGTTTATTCCTGGGTTCTCTGCTGTGGTTCATAGCTCTATGTGCCTGTTTTTATGCCAGTACCAGGCTGTTATGATTACAGCGGCCTTGTTATACAGTTTAGTATCAGGTATTGTGATCCCTTCTACTTTGCTTTTCTTTCTCAAAATTGCAGCAGCTATTTGGGATCGTTTTTGGTTCCATATAAATTTTAGAACTGTTTGCTCTATGTCTGTGAAATATGCCATTGGTACTTTAATAGGTATTGCATTGAATCTGTAAATTGCTCTGGATAGTACAGACATGTGGATGATGTTAATTGTTCCAATCCATTAACACGGTATATGTTTCCATTTGTTTGTATCTTCCTTGATTTCTTTCTTCAGTGTTGTGTAATTTTCTGCATACAGGTCATTTACCTCTTTGGTTAGGTTTATCCCTAGGTATTTTATTTTTCTTTTTGCTATATCAAATGGGATTTTTTTCTTGATTTCTGCATCTGCTGTTTCATTGTTGGTATACAAAAATGCCTTTGATTTCTGGATATTGACTTTGTATCCCACTGTTATGCCAAATTCATTCATTAGGTCAAGCAGTGTTTTGGTTGAGTCTACAGGATTGTTTATGTACACTATCATGTCATCTGCAAACAGTGACAGTTTTGTTTCCTCATTTCTGATTTGGATGCCTTTTATGTCCTTTTCTTGTCTGATCACTGTGGCTAAAACTTCCAATACTATGTTGAATAGAAGTGGTGAAAGGGAACGGCCTTGTCTTGTTCCTGATTTTTGTGGAAAAGCTTTCAGCTTTTGCCCATTGAGTATAATGTTGGCTGTAGGTCACTCATATATGACTTTTATTATGTTAAAGAATGCTTCCTCTCCACTTTGCTAAGTGTTTTTATCATAAATGGGTGCTGTACCTTATCAAATGTTTTTTCCACATCTGTTGGTATGATCATGTGTTTTTGTCTTTGCCTTTGTTTATGTGGTGTATTACATTTACTGATTTGGGAATATTGAACCATCCTTGCATCTCTGGGATAAATCCCAATTGGTCATAGTGTTTGATCTTTTTAAAGTATTTTGGATGTGGTTTGCCAATATTTTGTTGAGGATTTTAGCATCTATGTTCATCAGCAATATTGGCCTGAAGTTTTCTTTCTTTGTTGTGTATTTATCTGGTTTTGGGATTAGGATGACATTAGCTTCATAAAAAAATTTGGGAGTCTTCCATCATTTTGGATTCTTTGGAATAGTGTGTAAAGGACAGGAGTTAGCTCTTCTTTAAATGCTCTGTAGAATTCTCCTGTGAACTATCTGGTCCAGAGCTTTTGTGTATCAGGGGTTTTTTGGTTACTCCTT
>PVKM010001387.1:61035-78874 GCA_004027735.1 Carollia perspicillata | reverse complement strand
GGTGTTTAAAGTCCTTTTCTGAAACTCATTTAGAGTACAACACACAGACCCTTCTAATCCAGAAGGTTCTATACATATCCCATACGTATTTAACCAATTGTAATATTTATTTATCTGTGGAGAAAATGTCTTTGGCTAATTATCTGTGATAGCGACATTTTTCATCTTATACTACACACACACACACATGCACACATACTCATATATACTTGTCATATAGATCTTATATTTGCACATGGCCGCTCTCCTCTCCAGCTTCATGAATAACACTGATTACAGCATCTCAGTGATGGTAGGCAGGAGTGGCACTTTTCATTCACAGATGGGAAACTTGAGGCCCACGGTCGGAGAGCTGGCTCCAGCCACACTGGAGAGGAGGTCAGGCCGTCTGGTTTGCAGCCCTGGCTCTCTGAACCACACATCACTGCATAAAGTCAGAAGCTTTTTTCCACTTGGAAACACAAACAATGATGGTCCCAATTATTCCTCGAAACTGTGAGAGTGTTGTTGTTTTCAAGAAAGTCAGGCTGCATGATGTAGCTTTGCATATCATCAATCACACTAATATTTCACTGCAGGATCCATAGTGATATGTCCTTAAAACAATTGTGACTCTACACGTCTCTGTTATCAAACAAATCTCACCATCCAGTGTACATCATAGAGATTCCAAAAGAAATTAAGCGAGTTAGTAGAGAAAAGAAGGACACATTGCCTCAAATGTTTACTTGAGCATCAACACGAGTATCCTTGTCTTACCGGCTGGAGTTGTCAGCCCCTACAAGCTGGATGGAGACACAGAAGGGCTTACACTGAACTCCTCCTCTCCTTCCCCGTTCCTCGCTCCTCTCCTGGGGATGCTCTTATTCTTCATGTTCATTTTAGAAGAAACCAGCTGTTCACACCTGCGACCTTTTTTAAAGTATATTTTATTGACCATGCTGTTACAGTTGTCCCATTTTATTTCTCCTCTTTATTCCCCTCTGCCCTGCACCCCCCTCCCACCAGGATCTTCCCACCCCACTCCTGCCCCTTAGTTCACGTCCGTGGGCCATACATATAAGTTTTTTGGCTTGCCCATTTCTGAAACTATTCTTAACCTCCTCCTCTCTATTTTGTACCTACCATTTATGTTTCTTATTCCCTGTACCTTCCTCCCCATCCTCCCCCTCCCCCTCCCAACTGGTAACAAACCATGTGATCTCCATTTCTGTGATTCTGTTCCTATTGTAGTTGTTTGCTTAGCTCGTTTTTGTTTTTGAGGTTCAGTTGTTGGTAGGTGTGAGTTTGTTGTCATTTTACTGTTCATAGTTTTGATCTTCTTTTTCTTAGATAAGTCCCTTTAACATTTCATATAATAAGAAGGGCTATATGATGATGAACTCCTTTAACTTGACCTTATCTGGGAAGCACTTTGTCTGCCCTTCCATTCTAAATGATAGCTTTGTGGGATAGAGTCATCTTGGATGTAGGTCCTTGCCTTTCATGACTTCGAATACTTCTTTCCAGCCCCTTCTTGCCTGCAAGGTTTCTTTTGAGAAATCAGCTGAGAGTCTTAATGGGAACTCCTTTGTAGGTAACTGTCTCCTTTTCTCTTGTTGCTTTTAAGATTCTCTCCTTATCTTTAATCTTGCATAATTTAATTAAGTTGTGCCTTGGTGTGTGCTTCCTTGGGTCCAACTTCATTGGGACTCTCTGGGCTTCCTGGACTTCCTGGAAATGTATTTCCTTTGCCAGATTAGGGAATTTCTCCTTCATTATTTGCTCAAATAAATTTTCAATTTCTTGGTCTTCCTCTTCTTCTTCTAGCACCTTTATGATTCAAACAGTGGAATGGTTAAGGTTGTCCTGGAGGTTCCTAAGCCTCTCATTGTTTTGAATTCTTGTTTCTTTATTCTGTCTGGTTGAATGTTTATTTCTTCCTTCTGCTCCAAATCATTTATTTGAGTCCCTGTTTCCTTCCTGTCACTGTTGGTTCACTGTACATTTTTCTTTATTTCACTTTCCATAGCCTTCATGTCTTCCTCCATTTTGTGACCATACTCAACCATTTCTGTGAGCATCCTGATTACCATTATTTTGAACTTTGCATCTGATAGGTTGGCTATCTCTTCATTGCTTAGTTCTATTTTTGGAGTTTTGATCTGTTCTTTCATTTGAGCCATATTTCTTGGTCTTGGTGCACCTGTTAGGTAGTAAGGGGTGGAGCCTTAGGTATTCACCAGGGCGGGGCAACCCAGGTTATTGTGTTGTGGCAATATATGTGGGGGAGGGGTCAGAGAGGGAACTGTTGCTTGCTCTGATATCTGCCGGCTTTCAGTCACTTCCCCCACTACCCACAAGCAAATTGGGCTCTTCTGGTAGCTGGGTTTGTGTACATTCTAGGACCCTGTGGGTCTTTCCAACAACTTCTCCTATGAAGCTGGGAGTTTCTCCTGCTGCCTCAACCCTCACAGGTTTTTTCAGTCAGAGGTTTTGAGGCTTTATTACCCCATGCTGGGACCCTGGGTTGAGTGGTTTGTCTTGCTCCCCAGTTGTTCCTCCCAGTTTATCTGCACACAAATGCGGGACCACCCACTCTGCCAACTGCCACCTTGGTGTGAGTCCTCTCCACTCTGGCTGCCCATCTCTGCCCTTCCCACTGGTCTAAATGAATATTTCTTCTTTAACTCCTTGGTTGTTGAACTGCTATACATTTCGATTTTCTGGCAGTTCTGGTTGTTTTTTGTTTTTAAATTTGTTGTTGTCCTTCTTTTGGTTGTGAGAGGAGGCAGAGTGTATCTGCCTATGCCTCCATCTTGGCCAGAAGTCTCATCTGCAGCCTTTCTACTTGTGTATGCAGCCTTGGGTGCACTGCTCAGGAGAACAGAGGGGACCATCACTTCTGAAGTGGGCTCTGCCTCTCCCTGGCTGACTGTCAGGAATCCAAAAAACAGGAGGGTCTGTTCTTCCTGTCAACAGAATAGGATCTGCAGGCCAGAGGACAGCTGATAAGCCTATTTGTTTTCCCAGAGACTTTGGCCAGGTGCTATTGCATTCTTAGGTCTTCCTGGTGAGCCTTGCACAGCAGGCTTGACCTGGCAGCAGGCCTCCCTCTGCTCTTACTGGCAGGCGGTCCACGCCTCCTCTATGAGAACCTCTGTGAATCTCTAGCTTCAGTTACCTTTTTACAAATAGGCATGGTGGAGGGATCTTTAAAATAAAGAGATGAATGTGCTCTTGGAGCTGTTGCCCTGCTAATGACCTTTAGACACAAGGGAACTACTCCAGTAGCAGTTCAAGGAGCCCTCAGAGCTCTGCCCCTCTCCTGTCCCGGGGCAGGGTCCTCAGGGTGGTGTAGTTCTCTCAGTGCATGGCTTCAGTGGGAATTCTACCACTTAGAACGTGCCTCATGACATGAACATTGTCTCTCATACAGAAATGGCTGAGGCTCGGGCGCTTCTCCGCTGACCTGGACTGTGGCAGAGGCCGGTGCTCACAGAGGCCTTCACTTGTCCCAGATTCAGAGATGGCCGTGCGGGTCAGGAAAGGGCTGAGTGAGGGGCTACAGGGACAATGGCAATGGCCTACAGTGATAATGACCTTTGATGAGGTCAAGGGTGGGACCCAGTCTGTGGGCTTCATGGCTGGTGAGGGTAAAAATGGGCTGATCAAGGGGAGGGGCCACCAGTAGTGCTGCTACCTGAAGGAGGGGCAGGGGCTCTAGGAAGACCCTCACTAGTGACTGCTCCCTGAAGTCCAAAGGCCTTAAGAAATCCTCTTTTCCACAAGGCGTCGCTCTTGGCCAGCACTTCAGTGTGTGTTCACAGTTGTGTTAGATTTGTTGAACCACTAGCACCTGAACGGCAAGCACCGGGTTTCGGATGAAGACTTTGGGGTAGAGAGGGGGCCATAGAGGAAGGTACCAAGGAGGTTTCCTGCCCATCATATCATTGTTGTTGTTGTGTTTAGTGATTTTGGGCTTACAGAAATATCACAGAATTCACACAGGGAGTTCCCATTTACCCTTGTTGATGTAAGAATCATCCAAACCTATAGAAAATTTGTATAACAGTTTATTAGAGCCAAACTGAGGACATATGCTGGGGAACAGGATTTGAATCCTAGTGGTTAACAAGGGCCTCCACATTCACCATCAAACCAAGATATATTGCTTTCAAGAGGAAAACATCAGTTCAGGGCATCACCTGGTGGCGGTTGGTCGGCCGGTGATAGGATTGAATGAGGCAGGAAGCATCATGGTAAATGCAGGTAACCTTGGGAGAGGTAAGTCTGCCCCAGTATGGGAACTACTTCAGGGCTTTTTGTGTGTGTTACAAAGTAAAACAGAGCTAACAAACCCTTCAAAGTAAAGAGGATTTTTTCCCCTAGCGGTATACATTGGTATGACTTTATCATCGATAGCATTCAGCCAGTTTTCAGGTTGGAAAGATAAAGAACTTTCTCCCAGTTCCTGTGACCCCAACATCTCTGTTGGATGTGTCACCGAGTTAACCCAGAGCTGATATGAGGATGGTAAATATGGTCAGACCTGTAGCGTGTCCCCGAGTGTAGCTGGGAAACCACCGGAGTGGCCCAGATTGGGAGGCACTAAAGGGCGTGACTGCAGTCACTGCCCATTGAAAAGATGTTTCCTGGGGACCTAACGCATACATGGCACCCGATGTACTGGAAGACATTTACAACCCTTAGTTTCAGAACTAATTACAAAGACCGTGCCATGAACTTTAGCGTTCAGCCAGGCACAGGCACTGAGAATGTAGCAACGTGGTATTATCCTTCACAAGCATCCACTTCAATAGCCACTGCTCTGGACCCGTCACGATGCTGTGACGGGAATCTCTTTAACTAGAGTCTGTGTCCAGAATATAACACGATGAATATCAATTTCATACAGTAATAACCGGGAAAGTTCTGAGCAAATACATGCAATACACAACACCCAGTCAACGAATATTTATTGTGCAGCTACTACGTCATTGGTATGTACACACATGCATCATGCAGACACACTGACAGCGGCCAGTTAGTAGCTCAGAGCATGGAATTGGAAGTTAAACAAGCCTGGGTTCTGGTGCTGGTGCCACCATGTACAAGCAGTGTGACGTCGTGCAAGTGTCGATTCCTTAACTACAAAATGGGAATATAAATACGCCCACCTGGTGGAATTGTGATGACTGAGTATGATCAGGTTGTAAAACCTGGCTCAACTGCTCAATTGAAAATGTCTGGAAATTAGATGGAGGTGGTGGTTACACAACATTTGGAATATACTGAATGCCACCAAAGCATCCGCTTTAAAAGGGTTAATTTTATGTCAATTTCACCTCAATAGAATTAAAAAAGAAATAAGTAGAAATTTATGGTTTTCATACAGACATGTATATGCTCGTAAATTTGTTAATTAAAACATTGATTCAGAAATCCATAATAGGCATGGAATCAAAATGATGACAATAGTATTTAATAAAATTTTTTTTAAAGAAATAATAGCATTAAAAAAGGCATGAGGCAGAAATCAGCGCAAAGAGGGCAAAAATCCACAGTCAGAGTTCGGTGAAAGTTTGCAAGCAGATGGTTCATGGCAGTGGCTAGACTCAGGACTCTCCTTCTGGTATTCAGTTCAGTTCTGTGACCTCCGGGGACTGCAGGATTCTCCAACCAAGAGTATTGATGATCTCATGGGGACCGACTTGGGCCCTCCCCCGGTGCAGGAGAATCAGGGCAGGATGACTCAGAGGAGCCACCCCGAAATCACTGACTGGAAATCCTGCTGCAGCTACACTGCAAAGGAGTCGAACTTGACTTGCCAAATTCCCCATGTGACCCCGGAATGGCCACCTGCCAACGAGCCAGAGGGAGAGAAGGCCACTCACCTCCTGGCAACACAGAAATTTCCCAGCCCCATCCCCGAATGAAAAAGCAGCACAGGGCTTCCAAGAAGCCATTTCCAATGATGGTC
Organism: Carollia perspicillata; assembly: GCA_004027735.1. Taxonomy (NCBI): domain Eukaryota; kingdom Metazoa; phylum Chordata; class Mammalia; order Chiroptera; family Phyllostomidae; genus Carollia; species Carollia perspicillata. Next base: position 72,912 of record PVKM010001387.1, on the reverse strand, counting down.
TGGCTTTGCTAAGAGCGGCTGTCGTGCCAGTGTTTGGTGCATCGCTCTTTTGGCAGCTCAGCCATTCTTCCACGGGGAAGCTGTGTTCTGAGGTTCCCGTGGTGCCTGAGGCTACTGCCTTCACCATCTGCTCCTGCATCTTCCTCCTGCGACATCAAGTGCGGCAGGATGTGCCTTGGCCCTCTGATGGGGTGCAGGCTGTTTGACTCAACTGCGCACGTCCTCTAATGCCAGGAGAATGAGCCTACCCGAAGTCAGCTGAACAGAAGCCAGAAGTTAACTGCAAACAAGCGGCCCAGCTTGCTTAACGGCATGGAGGAGACCAGAGTCACTGCAATGAACAGAGTGGGTGGCTGCTAGCTCCCAAGCAGTGATGATGCCTACAGAGTGTGACAACCAAAGGGAAGAGTTCCTTGCTCTCCTGAAGAAGGCAATTACCACGCAGGTAGGTTTAAGTGTTTCTGAGACCTCTCAGTGCCAGCCAAGAGCTCAGCAGCTTTGGAGGGCAGGTTGGGTGCAGGCTGAAAGCTTTTGAACCACTGAGGAAGATGATTAGCAGATGGGTTCTTGGCAGCCCCGGTGCTCTCAGGAGCCGGTTCCTAAGGACTGCTTGCTCAGAGGGGCCGAATACTGTGCAGAGAGGAAGGAGAATGAAGGTCCTACTCTGAGGTGGGGGGACCCCAAGTCCCTTGTGGGAGAGATTCCAGCTCTGCTTCCTGGGTGCCAGTACACTGGGATTGTTGGTCTGGGGTGTGGTGTAATCACAAGGACTTGCTCCATAAGTGGGGGCAGATGGGCTCATGTGGGTGTTATTAGACAAGGAGCATCAATCCCAGCATATCCCAATGCACTCCTGTTCTCATTCCCTCTCCCCTCCCCTCCCCTCTTCCTCCTCACTGCTGGCCCTCTCCAACCCCCCAGCTTCTATTCTATTCCTGATCGATGCCAGAGACATCTGAGTCCCTCCTTACGCCCCTTTCTTAGAGACTAGGGACTGGTCTGGCAGGAGGAGGAAGCTGGTGCAGAACTGAGGACTGGAGTGAGGAACTGTGGAGGGAGAAAAGCAAAGTTCCATGTCTGGAGCTGTAGGGGAAGAGAGAAATCATGCAAGCAATTCAAGGGAAAGCAAGGAGGAGCCAGAATGCGTGCCGAATTGGGAGGGGGCTGAGGATAGTGTGGAAGCCAGGAGTTTAGAGGTTGGGAGGTAAAGAAGAAGTCAAGGTTGGGAGTGTTCTTGAGGGATGGCCCTGAGCCAGCAGATCTGGAGAGCAGGTGGGCAGGTCAGCCTGGCTGGGGGAGATCAGAAGTGGGTGGAAAGACAACCTCATTGGAGCCACACCAGCAGGCCGGGTGCTACCCTCTGTTCCTGAGCCTTTCTCACTCCCCACCTCTCGTTGGCCCCCACATTCTCTCAGCATAGCCCTCGTCATCTCTGTCTTGGGCAACTGTGAGAGTCCCCCCACCAGTGTCCCTGCCTCTAGTCTCTTTCCCTTCACACGACTGCCAAACATAATCTTTCTCAAATGCAAGCTTAGTCATACCCCCAAGCTTAAAGGACACTAGCGGCTTCCCATTGCTGCAGAATAAAGCCCAAACTTCTTGCAAAGCATGCAGGAGGCTTCAGGATCTGGCCCCTCTGCCACTGTGGAGATAAATCCTGTAACTTACCTGCAAGTACTCAGTCACCTGCATGTATCTAGTCATTGGGATTATTGCTGTTCCTTGAACGTGACCTTGTAATTGCCTCTTACTTTCTGTTATTCCCTCAGAATACCATTTTCTTTTTGCCTGCCCACCAGACCTCTTCTTATCTTTCAAGACAAAGCCACTTCCTCTGAGAAGCCCTACTACCCACCCCTAACCCTTCAGATCAGGGTTAATTGTTCTGTCTCCTATTCTCCCTCTCTCTAAAATACGCATACATTTACCACATTAACCATTTCAGGTATAGAATTCTGCGACATTAAGTACATTGACATTACTGTGCACCATCACCAGCCCTCTTCAGAAATTTTTATCATCCCCAAACAAAAGTTTGTCTCCATAAAACAGTAACTCAAAACTATCCCCTCCCCTAACCTCTGGCAACCTGAATTTGACTCCTCCAGGGACCTCATATAAGTGGAATCGTATAATACATGTCCCTTTATGACTGGCTTGTTTCATTTAGCACAATGTCCCCAAGGCTCATCCACATCGGAGTACGTGCCAGAACTTCCTTTCTAAGGCTGAATAACAAACAGTCTTCCACTGTATGGATAGAGCAGACACGGTTTATCCATTCAGTCGTCCATGAACACTTGGGTTGCTTCCACCTTTTGAATATTGTGAATAATGCTGCCGTGAACATCAGCGTTACATACATCTGTTTGAGTCCCTGCTTTCGATTCTTTGGGGCCTACACCTAGAAGAGGAATTGCTAGCTCATACGGTAATTCTAACTCCTTTTTCATCAAGGGGCAGTGGTGCACATTAGGAACACATCCAGTAACGTAGCCATCTGTACCTTCCCTGAGAGTCGTGTCAGGCACCTAAAGCACAGCCAAGACTCTGCAAGGAATACCCGACTCTTCCTTGCAGCGGAAGTGTGTTTTCCACATACAGAAGTTGCAAACCAGCTGGAACACGATGGTGCTAATAACACTTGAACTCTAAAATTAGGCTCTGGAAAAAAATGCTTTTAAGAAAATCCTTTCCAGAAATCCAATTAGTAGTTTTTGCTGTGCTTACTTTGTTAAGACCTGCCCGGAATGCAGAGCGGAGAAACCTGAGTTCCACCCTGCCCTGCCCATTACTAACAGCTAAGTTACTTAATTTTCTAGGCTCTCATTTTACCACCCGTAACATCACAAATGTCCCTGCACCTCCCTGATAAAAAGAGCAATGAGAATGAAAGCATTCTGGCAACCACACACACACACACACACACACACACACACACACACACACAAGATCAGCTGAATTACCATAGTGATAAATTCGGCACCCCGTGCAGCCCTGGGCGTTTCTGGCAGAAGTGAATGGTTATAAGTTGGACGCATGGTCCTCTCTCAAAGGAAGCGAAATGGAATTCTTTAGAGGATGTTGCATGGTAACATTGGATCATTCCCTTTTGGGTAAAAAAAAAATCTTTGAGTAAGAAGTGGAACTCCAGGGGCCTTTGAGGAGTGATAGGAAAGCTGCTGGTGGGAATTTAAAATAAAGCGGTGAGGAACCGTTCTCCATACATAAGGACCAGGCACCGAGAAAGAGAGCCAGATTGTAAAAACTACTCTTGGTAAAAATAGAGGGTAAGTTCTGCATTGTGCATCCCCTCCAGACAGTGTTGACACAAGGTTTTGTGAACACCTGGAGGTAGAACAACTAACTACTCTAACCTACTTCACACAGTTACTTCTGGCCCACAGTGCACGTTATGTGCAGCAAAGATGTGTTTACAGTCGCTGATGAGATACTGGCGCCTAATTATGACACTTTTACTGAGTAATAAGTCAACATAGTTTCCTTGCCTTAAGAGAACTGACCAGTAAAGTTATTTTTAGATCTTACAACCCACACTCTTTTCTTCCAAGTTTTCAGAATGTCTACTGTTGATTCTCCAGAAGGCAAAACATTTTTTTTTCACATAGACTGACAAATTAACACTGAAGAGGATATATTCTCCCTCCTTCATTCCTTCCTCTTCACTCCCTGAAACTGAAGTGGCCAGGAAAAGGGATGCATGTTTGGCCCTGGCTGGTGTGGCTCAGTTGGTTGAGGTGTTGTCCCATACTTGAAAGGTTGTGGGTTTGATTCCTGGTCAGGATGCGTATGGGATGCAATCAATTGATGTGTCTCTCTCACGTCGATGTTTTTTTCTCTCCCTTCCTCTCTCTAAAAGCAATGAAAACAAAAATGTCCTCAGGCGAGGATTAAATTTTTGTTTTTAATTTAAAAAAAGAACGTGTTTGGAATACATACAGGGTTCAGGTGATATAATCTATCAGTTGTATATACGAGATAGAAGGCACAGGGCTATGGCTGTAATAGCAGTTAAGTCAAAGGAAAAATGAGACAGCACTTCTTCTGAACTTCTGAAAATTAAGATCCATTTTCAGGGCTATCAGTTTATGGATATGCATTTCTTTATTTTAGAGTGTTCAGAAAGAGCCTGGAAAATAGAAATAAATTTAGTATGCAATAAAGGTGGCATTTCTAATTAGAGGGGAAAAGGTCAGTGCAATGCATAGTATTAAAACAAGACACTGTCCATTTGGAGGAAAACATTTTTCCCCTTTCAATGGTGTCTTTCACACTAATTCTCAGGCATCTGGTTAGGGAGCTAGTAAACAGAGGTGGCACCCGGGGTGAACATTGTTGGCACTCAACCATTTCCCACCATATGTTCCTTCTTGGCTGACCAAGTCCCTGCTGGCCAAGGATCTGTCTTACTTTCCAAGACATCTACTATATTTCTAACTTGAATGTATCAATTTCAGGAACTGCCCCCCGCCCCCATAGCAGCAAGAGCATTCTTTCCCCAGGGATGAATGTTCTAAAACCATTTCTTTTTATTAGGAATCAGCCAAGGTGGGGAGGATGCTCAGCTGCTTGCTGCCTTCAGTGCATGAAAAACTCTCTTCTCTCCACTGCCTGAGCTGGGCGCAGTGGGCAGCAAGCACAGGGTTAAAAGCCAGGCTCCCAGCAGTTAGCAGAGGCTCCACTGCCAGTAAACACAGTGCTGCCGGTTCCCCATCAGGAAACCCACGATGGACCTAATTACCAGCCAGCAGCTGAGTCCCAGACACGGTGCTGTAGGCTGGGCAGGAAACAAGTCAGGAGAGGCTACCCTGTGGGTGAGTGCCCCTACACCCATGCTTTACAGCACATTCCCTGGATCATCTGTCACTCTGATTTGGTGACCTTGAGTTCCTGGTTGCTGCTTTGGATGTCTGGAGATGAAACTTGTACAGTATGAGCAGCAATAGCAGCAGCAGGACTAGAATCATTGTTTTTATTTCAGTTGCTGCGGTCTAATTTTTAGGGAGAGTGTGTGATAGTGGAGGGAAGGAGAGTGGGATAGAAGGAGGAGAATGTTCCAGAAGTCACATAGAATTTAGGAGAAGCTGAGTTAAGGGGCATTTTTGCACATTGGCTACAGAACCTCCCCCCACCCCCTTCACAGGAACAGTGACTTGCCACAAGGCTACTTTCCCCTTGCCCAGGGAGGCAATAGAGTTGGGTGAGACCACCTCTCGGCTGAAGGCCCAGCCCATCTGCTCCCAGGCCGGGCCATTTTCTTGGGGCTTTGCCAACTAAACTACTGCGCTGACATCTGTGAAGTGACATGATTAAAAAAATGGGTTAAAATCCAGAAGATTATAGGCCCACATATTTTATTTTTATGCTTATTTAAGCTCCTTTACAGGTCACAAAGGAGATTTACTATGTTTTATCTGATAAACTGTTTTCCTCAGAGCCCTAGAACCCGAAAACCCTGACCTTCTCTATTTTACATTTCAGTGATCAATTGTTCCAACATAATGTCTCCATTTTCCCCAACATAGCTGTGTGTTTTGGACCTCTTTACCGTGTCAGATGTTGGTATACTTCCAAACAGATTACAGCATATATTTTATTTTTAGTAAGATGGCGTCCCTGGGTCTCATCTGGCTATATGCTAAGTGAGCAACTGTCTCAACTTCACTCCTGGAATAGCTGCATTAAAAAGAGAAAAGTTGGCCTATGTCTCCTGTTCTCAAAATGAAGTCTACGTCCTGTGGAGTACTGTTTCCTGTCTCGCCGCAATGCAGCGGAGCTGGGCAGGGAGAAGGGTCTTCACTTCACTCCAAGTCTCAAGCAAACATCTGCAGGGAGGGCACTCCTTCCCCACAGGTGGCACGAAGCAGGCCACTCCACGTGGCACATGGGGCCTCTCTCTCTCCCCCGCCCTCTCTCTTTGAAGCATGTGATACACTTTTATTTAAGAAAGTAAAAGAAGCTCTAAATTAATAGAAGGGCAAACATGCTTCTGGATGGGAAGACTCCATATTAGAGATGTCAGATCTCTCCAAATTTGTATACAAATTTGGTACAATTACCAATCAAAATTCTAAAAGGATGTCTTATAAAATAAAATGAAAGGAAATGAAACAGTCAGTACCAGTCTGAAAAGGAGAGAACAATGAGGAGGGACTCGCCTGACCATTCTAAACATGAAGTGCCACGCTTTTCTGTGGCGTGACCACGTGGTTGCCTGGGTCTGGGACTAGGGATCCTACAGACACGTCAGTGAGAAGAGGCCTTTCAGTTGTGAATCTCAGCTACCTTTGAAATACCTTTGACCTCTCAGGACATAGAAATATCTAGGATGCTGGTGGGGAGCAAATTTGGGTGTCAGATACCCCATTCTAGGTACCATCACCCCTTTCCTCTGCAACGAGTTTTATCGTTAAGTACCCAGACCCTTAGAGTGACAGCTTGCCCAGAACACTCTTCACTCACTCATGCGAACTGTGCATAAAAACGTTTGAAATGAGCATGCCTGCGCTGAGACATCTGTGCGCATGTGTGTCACTCACTGGCGGTGATATCTGGGAGGACGTTCATTTTCTATGTTGGATATTTGTCTTAACATTTGAATTCATGACTGTGGCATATATTCAATATTTTCTGTTCTAAGCAGAAAAACAGTCCTGAGTTAAAGAAGATAAAAAGCTCTTATGAGAATTAATGACACTGTTGCCCACAAGCAGTCTCTCCCACACACTAAAGTAGGACAGGAAGGCTCATGGTTTCCACAGCAAAGAATGGAAAATTGGGGTCTTTTAACACTTTTTAGCTTTTCAAAAGATCATCTCATAAAATATTTTTGATGGTTACAATTTTTTTTAATGCAGCGACATTAATTTTTAAAGCAAAATTTACATACTTTGAGGAGTCCAAAATGCTATCAAGGGTTTAGTAGAGAAAAGTACACAAAACAATCTTATATAAACCTAATCTGATAAATTTTGCAATAGCAAGTTAATGGAGACATGAATTATGAATTGACCTCTTCGATAAAGTTGCAAAATACCTATTAAAAAAAGCAATTTTTAGAAGGTTCATAGGCATTCTAACAAAGTAAAGCACTACAAAAATATATGTATATGTTGATAATTTATAATGTAGCAATTCCTTGGTCTGTAGTCAAATGAGGACCCTCTGTATAATCTTGACCATATTCCTGCAACTGTATCTCCTCTACCAATTCTTTACAAATCCATTTCTGTTCCACTGCCACACATGGACATTAAAGTTGTCACACTTTATCTAAAAGTACAATTAACTGAGCATTTACAGGCTTATTTGAATTTAAACAAAAGTTTCTTAATTGAACCATTCATTCAGTAAATATTGACTGAGTACTTACTGTGTCAGGTACGGTTCTGGCACTTGGGGTACGGCATAACCAGAATAAAGGGTGTCTAAATGTGGTAGACAATAAAAATAGACATAATAAATGGGTAAATTAAGTAGGATTTTGGAAGCGGTTAGGTGCGATAAAAGAGATCACGTTTAGGATGATACCACACAAACTCTCAGCACCAGATCCCAAGTGACAGAGAAGCTGTGTATTCTTTAATAAAATTAGTTTTGGGGGTGTATTAGTCTGCTGGGGCTGCCATAACAAAATATTGTAGACTTGGCAGCTTAGACAGTAGACATTTATTTTCTCAGAGATCTGGAGGTCCAAGATTAAGGTGCCAGCAGGGCTGGTTTCTGGTGACACCTCTCTTCCATGGCTTGTGCTGGTGTGGAACGTCTGGTGTCTCTTTTCCTTCTTATAAGGACACCAGTCCAATTGGATGAGGGCCCCGCCCTTATAACCTCATTTACTCTTAATGACCTCCTTAGAGCCTCTACCTCCAAACGGAGTCACACTGGGGATTAAGGCTACGACATGGGTGGGGTCTGGGGGAGCAATTCCATCCATAATAGATGGCACTTGTGATAGGAAGGACACTCAAGCATGGGGTCCAGGGCAGAGTCACTTGTTCTGTAGGTTTAAGAGCAGTGTTGAGATAGACTTCATCGAGAAGGTGAAATCTGAGCAAAGACATGAGTTATCTATGCGGCTATCTGGAGAAAAGGCATTTGGGGCTGAGGGAACAGCCAGTGCAGAGGCAGGAGTCTGTCTGAATGCTTGGTGAACAGTGAGGAGGCCAGTACATCTGCAGGGATGTGAGAGCAGGAAGGGACGAGGACCTGGGAGCACTGTGGTGTAGGCTCTGTAGGTCGTGGTGAGGACTTAGGTTTTGACCTGAGTGAAATGGGAGTCGCTGTAGGTTTTTGAGCAGAGTATGACATGACCTGATTTATATGTCCATGTGATCATGAAATTATTATTTTAATGTATTCTGGTGAATAATTAGTGTGAAATTATACCCATATACGTTAACCATATCTTTTAAAACCTTGATTTTAGAATATAATTTTAAAGTCAAATTATCTGAAGAATTTCCTAATCACCAAATTTTCTAGTATGTGATATATATACCTGACTTCCTTCTATGTACCTATTACTTTATCTTTATTCTTCTGTTGCAAGTACATGATTACACATTTTTATGTTCACTTGAAATCTTTTAAGCTAAGTTTAATCTAATATGTACACTTAATATCTATATTGTAAAATATTCTTGAACAAAATCATTACTGGGGTAGACTGGCTAAAATACTTTATAACTCAGATAATCAGAGAAAAAAATAGTCACGAATAACATTACTTTGTGTCTTTTACAAACACATAACATTTTCAGGGCCATATACATTGTATACAGATATAGATACCTGTATACAGATATAAAGTCTGTTTCGGTCTCTGGCTTTAACATAATCAGGATTATCTATTATCTTCCATTCAAGAGAAACAGAAACTTAACGATTCTATGACTTCTTTTGTCCATTAAAAAAATGAGTCATTTTGAGATCAGTGGGTAAAAGCTGATGTGTAAATAAGAGTAGGTTTAGTTATAGGTAAAACTGTGAAATAGGTCAAGCTTGACTTCTCTTCCTCTTTGAGTTGACATAAATTCACCAGGATCTCCAGTGCCTTGCACAGTACCTAGCACACAGTAGGTACTCATGACATACAATTGACCCTTGAACAACAGGGTTCAAACTGTGTGGATCCACTTATGTAGGTAGACTTTTTAAAATAAACATACGGTTGGTCCTCCTTATCCCTGGCTTTTGCATCTGCTGATTCAACCACTGGTGGATGGAAAACAGTATTTTCCCTGCACAGTTGGGAATCCATGGATGCAGAGAGCTGACTGTGGGCATTGTTCTACACCATTTTAAGGACTTGAGCATCTGTGAATTTTGGTATCTATGGTGGGGGGTGGTCCTGGAACCAATGCTCTGCACATTCCAAGGGCTGACTAGTTAAGTTTTAGGAGAGCCGAAAGTTACATAAGGAGTTTTGCCTATGTCGAGGGTTGCAGCCCCTAACCCCACATGTTCGAGTCAACTACATTTGTTAAACAACTGACAGTTTCCCTAGACATCTCTTTCAGTAACTTGTTAGGGATTTCGTATTGCAGGAGTGGAAAATTTTTCCTTTCTTCCCTTGGCTGGTCTACTAATTAAATTGACATAAGACAGATTTAAACAAATTTAAAAGACAGAAAAAACAAATTTAATTTTATATGTATTGGAACCTTATGAAAATATGAGCCCCAAAGGCAGGCAATTGGAAGCTGTCAAACTCATTTTCACCAGGGGCTACATCAGCCTCGTGGTTGCCTTCAAAGGACCAAATGTAATTTTAGGTCTGTATAAGCGTAACTACTCCTTAACAGTTAAGTGAGAGTTCAGTGCCGCTGCTGGGTAGAAACAACGAGCTGGGCCAGATAACACAAGGTGGAGGGCCAGATTCGGCCTGCAGGCCTTGTGTTTGCCACCTGTGAGCTAAGGAATGGAAAAGGGGCCTGGGGATTCAAAAGCAGAGGAGGGCACTTGATAGGAAGATAAGAAGAGCAGATATTTGGCAATCTGGTGTTCGCCCCATGATGCAGGCGACCTACCTACATTGTTTTAGGTAGTTAAAGGAGAGGTCAAAGTTTTCCTAAATTTGCTGGGTCTTGACCATCTCCAGCTCAATATAATCCACATGCCAAAGTGGCATTTTGCAGGGCAGCACATTCTGCTTTCCTTTGGGATGTTGCCCATCCCTGGAATATGCGCATTTTTTATTTTATTTATTAGAGAGAGAGAGAGAGAAACTTCGATTTGTTGTTTAATGCATTCACTGTTGATCCTTTCTGTGTGCCCTGACCAGGGATGGAACCCACAGCCTTGGGGTATGGGGCTGACACTCTAAACAACTGAGTACCTGGCCAGGGCCGAGCGTTTTTATTTTTAAACATTGCCAGAGGAAGTGGGCAACCTGTGTCCAAAGTTATGAACTTCGGAGTTCCGTGGGGACATGTGTCAAAGTGCGGGATATTCCCAGAGAGCCTCTTCAAAGCCTATCAGTGGACAATTATGACTCTGCTTGTCATTGAGTCAGATGGGAGTTGAAGATGTTAAAAGTTGCATCCTAAAGCCTTAGGATATAATATTCCAAATTATTTCTATTTCTTGATACCTGTGCAAAAATTACTGGAGTTGTTGATTCTAAAGCAATTCCTGTCAATTTACAAACCATGCGCTTATATTTGCATTGCTAGGTAGACCTTGAATCCCAGACACTCAGAGTTCAGGCTGTCCCCGCAGTGCTTGTCACAGTTTCTGGGTGGTGAGGAGGGGTTCCTCTAAAATACCCAACTGCCCACAGCCGCAGCCTGTCCAGCCGTGAGTTGGGACCGGCAGCCAATGTCAGTGGTGCAGCCAGGAACAGACTTGTATTTAACCCATGGCCCTCACCCTCTGGAGGCGCCACTATTTTAAGGCATATAACGTTGACAGTGAGCGCTGCACCCAAATGTGTTGGGGGAAGGCCAAGCTGAAAAATGCACCTTTGCGCTGAGCTAATTCCACAGTGGCTTCGTAAACCTCTTCACGATTCTTGAAAGAAGACCACTGTAACCCTTACAAGTGACGCTGCCTCCCTGTCCCAACCCCTTCCCATATTTCTTTGATCCCCACGCTCTGGACCAACACAGGGGACTAGCGGACAGCCACTGTGTTACTTTCTGCCGGCTCTAACGCACACGGTCTCACAGAACCCATGCATGGGAAAAGCGCAGAGCTAGCCGCCCTGACCCCGCCCCGAGCCGTCCCGGCTCCGGCCTCCTCCAAGCGGCTTGGCCCGCCCTCTTCCCTTCCCCATTGGGTTACGCCTCACTTCTGCGACGGAGGAGCTACCCAAACAGCGAGGGGCGGGGCGTGGGCACGGGTGGAGTCAGCGCGCAAGCGCAAGCAGGCGGGTCTGGGCCCGGATGCGGGGGGAGGGGGCGGTGTTCCCGGTTTCCTGGGTTACCTGAGGGGGCGGGGGGTGGGAGCTCCTGGCCCCCGAGGCAGTGGCGAGGACTCCGGATTCGCCCTGTGAGGGGAGCGCGAGGTGGAGGCGGCGGCAGCAGCAGTGGTGGTGGCAAGACTAGAGGTAAAGTGGCGTGGGGAGCTGACGGTGCTGGCGGAGGGCTGGGTCCGGGACCCTGTCCGCGGCCTGGAGGGAAAGCGACGGGGGTGGTGGCTGTCAGCCTGGGCTGGGGTCGCAGCCCGACGCCCCCTGGCCTGGGCTTCCTTTCCTGCTTGGGGTTGGGAACGCCTTGCCGTGGCCTTGGGCAGCCTCGAGCTGCAGCCGGAGCTTGGCGGCGCCGCGCGGCCACCAATACTAACTTTATTTCCCGGCGCGGGGTCGGAGGTCGAGCACGCCGCTGCCTGGACTGCATGGATTATCGGGTGCCG